>JAQQSO010006409.1:0-11332 GCA_028658305.1 Pachyuromys duprasi
CTGGTCTGGAGGTTTGGCTCTTCACTCTTTGCCAGAGGCTGCGTGTCCCCCTTTGATATGACCGTTGGGGATGCTGCTCTGGTCAGGAGGCTCTGAGCTCTGCCCTGAGCTTGCTGCTAAAGGTTCTCTTCTGGAGTGGAGCCTTGGAGCCTCCTTCTGGGTCAGGGGCTGTGCACCACGGTCTGAGATGGTATTTGGGGCACCTTGGTCCGGACCTGATACTATGAGTCCAAATCCGGGGTGGTGGCTGGGTGTGCCTAGGGGTGTGGGTCTGACTGGTGTAGCCTGCAGTATCTGGGTGAAACTCATTCTGTCCGGGGTACTGTGTGCCCCAGCCCAAAGTGGTGGCCGCTGGCACAGAGCGTTGTGCCCCCGCGCAGTGCAGCCCCCTTTATCTGGGTGAAACTCAGTCCTTCCGGGTACTGTGTGCTCCAGCCCAAAATGGCGGCTTAGGCGCCCAGCCTGGCTGTGTGCAGCCTGTCTCCCTCCGGAGTTTTTCCTGGGAATATCTGGATGTCCCTTGGACTTTTCCACTTGATTTCCCCACCGTAGGAATTCTGCTCACCTGGCAGTCGCAAAGGCTGGTGTTTTAGGTCGGAGATCTCAGTCTACTGGTCGCTGTGCCTACACTACTGTCCTGCTCTTCAGACACAGTGTCCTCCTGGGGCAGCCATCTTGGATCCTCCATCTTAATAAATAATTTAATTAAAAAAGGACAAAAAGAAACTTAGCTGAGCTGAGCGTAATCCCAGCACTCCAGAGGAAGAAGCAGACAGATCCATGTGAAGCCATAGTGGTCTACAGAGTGAGTTCTAAGACAACCAGAGCTGTTACACAGAGAAATCCTATCTCAAACAACAACAGCAACAACAACAAAAACCCCCAAAACAAAAAAAAAACCCAAAGAAGAAAAAAAGTGTTGGTATAATGTTCTTGTGGAATGTATACAATTTACCCTTATTCATTCAAATATTGATATCTCTACCCCACTATCTGGTTTCAATCTGGATATTGTATTGTGATAGTCATTCTAAGCATCACCTATCTCAAGATTGTGTAAATATGCTACCATTTGTTCTCTGTATTGCCAATAAAAAGAATGGGCCGATGCTGAGCAATGGAGAGAATAGGTTGGGACATCCTGGTCTGGAGGGGAGGAGACAGAAAGAGTGGAAGGAAAGATCTGAGGTAGGACTGGGAAACATCAAGAGAAATGAACTGGACCTAAGACATAGAAATGAACTGGACCTAAAAAGCAAGTATAATGTGGAAAATCTGAATGGGAGGAAGCTATGTGGGCTAGGAGATTTAGGATGGAATTATTGCCCAGCATTGTGCTTTAGATTAATTCAATAAATCCCAGTCTCTGTGTGGTGATTTGGGCATACAGCTGGGTTGGGCATAACCACTGCTTAACTAAAAAGATAAATCAATATTAAATGTTAATAAGCATCAATAAAACCGAGTGTTCTGAATATTAGTATGGTAGTTCTGGAAACTGGAAACTTCATCTAAACCAGAATTTGACATTATTGCCTGGTGTGGTAATTATTAACTCTTATTGTGGCTGATGCTATTAGTTTGGTGGCTTTCCTATACTATTTTCTTATGTTTGCATTCTTAGACACGTGGGCCCCTCAAGTTCCTATTTTATCATATCTACAGTCAACAGGTATTTTTATAGTTAATGTAAATGCTTGGATTAACCAAAGAAGAAAGGCGGGAAAAATGAACTAAATATGAAGGGAAGAAAAAAATAACAGATGTTCTTAATATTTTTCTATTTGTTCTGTTTTGGGGTTCTTCTTCAATAAGCTGCACTGTTTAGAACTCTCGGTTAGCTTTTGCTTTGTATTTTCGTGGGAACAGAAGGCTGGCTAGGTGCTTTAGACTCTTTTAAAGCCCTTTACTTCTGTTTTTCTTCCTCTCTTTTATTCATGAAATGCAGTGGATCTCAGTCTTCCTAATACTGTGACCCTTTAATACAGTTCCACATGTTGTGGTAACCCTTAACCATAAAATTGTTTTTGTTTTTACTTTGTAAATATAATTTTGCTACGGTTATGAATCATAATGTAAATATCTGTGCTTTCTGATGGTCTAAGCCAATCCTTATGAAAGCGTTGTTGGACCCCAAAGGAGTCATGACCCATAGGTTGAGAACCACTGATTTATTATCTGACGGTTCATTCATGTATATAGCACACTCTGCTTATTCTCTTCCCCTACCCTCTATTATCTTCTGTCAGTACCAATCAACCTCTCCATCTCCCTATTGGTCTTTTTTCTCAGGTCCAGGACTATCAGTTTTATTTTGTGACCTATTTCATTTAACTAAGCACATCTGTTTTAGCACTACATTGCCACTATTCATTGGAGCCTAGTGTTGTCACCTCTGGGCATACAACTGAGCACAATGACTTCTCCCTCTTCCCGCATCTGTCAGTAGCAGATATTTTAACAGTCAGAGTTAAGTTCCTTGATCTTGTTTTCCATCTATGCCTAACTAATGACTGGACTGTTCCTGTACACTCAGACCCCCTTCTTTTCCTATTTCCTTATTTTCAGTGTTGGGTATGGAATTCAGAGTCATGTACATGCTGGGAAAGTGCTCTCTATCACTGAGATACACTCACAGCCTTTACTTGAGCTATTTTTTTTGAGTGTGCACTCCTTACAGTGCCTGTGTATGCCTTCCCAATATCCTGATGCACATGGGAGCTGTTTGTTTTTAGATAGTACTTACTATATTGTCCATGTTTGCCTTGAACTCTTGGGCTCAAGAAAATCTCCCCGTTTGTCTCTGAGGTAACTAGGATTACATGCTGTGTTCCTTGAGAAAAATAAGCCAACAGGTTGAGACAAAATTCTTTAAGGATAAGGTACACATTGCCTCTGGCAATCAGTGCCAAAGTACAAGCTGTAGTTCACATGACTCTTGACAGTCTGTAGGTAAAGGGATGGATCTTGACCTGCCTTGTGATTTTCTTTCAAGAAACAAATCAAAGACCATATTATGCTGCCAAGTAAAGCTTCTAGTACAAGGAATAGGCTACATTTTTTGAACTATTGGATAAAAAGGTCCCATAGTACCCCTAAACATCACAATTTATTTCTAAAGTTGTTGGTTACCTTCTACAACTTGATGCTATGATACTAAGGCCTTATTACTGATGACACCCTTGCTTATATCATCAAACATGTGAAAATTGAGTTGGTGTGCAACCAGAAGTTTTACTCCTACTGACTAGTAGTATTCATGGTACTTGGAGTACTTTGCATACTCCCCGGGGGGAGAAAAGTAATAATTATTATTGCTCAGTTACAAAACCTGTGAGTGATCCAAGATGGCAGTGCTGACCACTCAGGGTATCTGAAAAGGTGCTCAGCAGTGAGATCAGTGTGACCTGCAGGCTGTACTATGGACCTCAAAATCCCAACATATGTGTTTCTCAGGTGAGGGAAGAATCCATAGGGATTTGTAAAGGTCTGTGTTCAGGCCACCCACCAGGAAAAATTCCCAAGCTCATGCCTGGCACTACCACAGTCCTAGGCCACTCACCCAAGCACACCTTCTGTGGATATCTTTCTGGGACCTGCAGTAGGCAGCTTGGACCTTGAGAGCTCATTCTCACGGCCTGTGGAGTGAATACCTTCTTGTAATGAGAAGTAAGGCTCCAAATCCGGGTGCCCTCTCTCAGCATCCTGTGAACATCTTACTGTGGCAGCAGCTACTGGTGCTCACTCTCACCATCCTGTGGAGGAGATACTTCTGGCACTGTGGGCGAGGCATGGCTCCGTTTTTCTTGCTTCCTAGCTCCCTGCCTCAGCAGGGTAAGAATCAGCTAGTACAGCACAGACAGTGAACATAGCTGAGCTGAGCTAGGCACAGGACCCAACTTTCATTGTCCTCTTGCAAGGACGCCTGTAGAGCACTGGAGCAGCTCTAGGCTTGGAGACCTTTCTGCCTGCCCCCAGCACCATGGCACACCTGGGTCAGAAACAATGAGCCAGCAGAGACAGTGAATCTAGCAGAGACTGCTTGAGACTCTAGAGACAGGTGGACCAGGTCTCCAGTACAGGCTCCAGAAAAATCTGACAAAGCTACAGACATCCAGATAGCTAGAGGCCACATAAGAATACAAGCAACGAAAACCAGGACACATTCATGGCTTCACCAGAATCTCCAAAAATCAACAGATATTCTATTGCAGCTGAAACACAGGAAAATGATCTTAAATCTATAATTATGCAGGTAATCAAGGCACATGAAGAGAAAACAAACAAAAAAGTAGAGACCATCACATATAGACAGGAATCCACAAGCAAACAGATGAAGAAAATGGGGCAAGATGTAAAAATGTGATTAGAATCAATAAAGAAAACACAGATGGAGAAAACTGTGGAGTTGGAGAACTTAGAGAAGAGATCAGGAACCACAAAGGTAAGAATCACCAATAGAATATACGAGATGGAAGAGAGAATCTCAGGCACTGAAGATACAATTGCAGAAATTGATACATCTCTCAAAGAAAAAATTAAATCAGAAAAGGTCCAGACACAAAACACCCAAGAAATCAAGGACAACATGAAAAGACGATACCTAAGAATAATGGGAATAGATGAAAAAGAATATTCCAGTCTCAAAGGCCCAGAAAATATTTTCAAGAAAATCATAGAAATTTCCCAACCTTAAGAAAGAGATGCTCTTAAACATGTAAGAGGGCTACAGAACAACAAATAGACTACAAAACAAAGAAAAAAATATTAGAAAGGAAAAAGGCCAAGTAACATATAAAAGCAGACTTATCAGAATCACACCAGACTTCTCAGCAGATACTACAAAATCCAGAAAGACCTGGGTAGATATCATGCAGACAGTAAGAGATCACAGATGCCAACCCAGACTAGTATAACCAGCAAAAATTTCAATCAACATAGATGGAGAAAATAAAATTTTCCATGATATTAACTAGATTTAAACAATATATATGCAGCAATCAAGCCCTACAGAAGATACTAGAAGGAAAAGTCCAACCCAACAAGATCAACTACATCCAAGAAAATACAGGATAAAGACACCTTCACAACAAAAAAGCAAAAGAAAACAAGCACACAAACATAAAATCACCACAAACTTCACAATAAAAGGAACTAAAGTTCATTGGTCACTAATATCTATCAACATCGATGGACTATCCAATAAAAAGACACAGAGTAACAGAATGGTTGAAGAAGCAGGATCCAACATTCTCCTGTGTTCAAGAAACACACCTCTGCTACAAAGATATAAACTACCTCAGAGAAAAGGGCTGGAAAAAAGGTTTTCCAAGCAAATAGACCCAAAAAAGTAATCTGCAGTAGCCATCCTTATCTAATAAAATAGATTTTCAACCAAAATTAATCAAAAGAGATGGGGAGGGACACTTCGTTCTCACTGAAGAAAAAAATCCACCAGGACATCACAATCCTGAACATCTATGCACCAAACACAAGGCCTCCTGCAGTTGTAAAAGAAATTTTACAAAAGCTTGAATCACACATCTATCTCAACACCTTAATGGTGTGAGACTTCAACATCCCACTCTCTCACCAACGCACAGGTCATTGAGACAGAAGCTAAACAGAGAAATAATGACATTTACAGAGGTCTTAAATAAAATGGATGTAATAATTTTCTACAGAACCTTCCACCCAAACACAAAAGAGTGTACTTTCTTCTCAGCACCTCATGGAACCTTCTCCAAAATAGACTATATAGTCTGACACAAAGCAAGCCTCAACAGATATAAGACGATTGAAATAAACCCTTGTATCATATCATACCACAATGGTCTAAAACTAGACCTCAACAATAACAAAAATAGCAAAAAGCTTATACACATATGGAAACTGAATAAGTCTCTACTCAATGACAGTTGGTTCAGAAAAGAAAGAAAGAAATTTTCGCTCAACCATGTTTGTAGCAGCTTTATTTGTAATAGCCAGAAGCTGGAAACAACCCAGATGCCCCTCAGCTGAGGAATGGATACAGAAATTGTGGTACATCTACACAATGGAATATTACTCAGAAATAAAAAACAAGGAAATCATGAAATTTACAGGTAAATGGTGGGAACTGTAAAGGATCATCCTGAGTGAACTATCCCAGAAGCAGAAAGACACACACGGTGTATACTCACTCATATAAACATATACTATAGGATGAACCTACTAAAATCTGTACACCTAAAGAAACTAATCAAGAGGGAGGACTCTTGCTAAAATGCCTAATCCCTATCCAGAAGGACAAGGGGGATGGATATTGGAAGAAGGAGAAGGCAGGGAACGGGCTCAGGAGCCTGCCACAAAGGGGCTCGGAAGGGCTCTGCCCTGCACACTATCAAAACAGATGCTGAGACTTATGGCCAACCTTTGGGCAGAGTGCAGGGAATATTATGAGGGGAGTAGGAAATAGTGGGATCTGGAGAGGACAGGAACTCCACAAGGAGAGCAACGGAACCAAGTGGTCTGAGCACAGGGATCCTTCCTGAGAATGATGGTCCAACCAGGTACCATGCATGGAGGTAGCCTAGGACACCTGCACAGGTGTGGTCCATGGCAGTTCAGTGTCCAAGAGGGTTCCATAGTAATGGGAACAGGGACTGTCTCTGACATGAACTGATTGGCCTGCTTTTTGATCACCTCCCCGTGAGGGGAGAGCAGCCTTGCTGGGCCACAGAGGAAGACAATGCAGCCACTCCTGATGAGACCTGAGGGACTGGGATTGGAGGGAAAGAAAGGAGGACCTCCCCTATCAGTGGTCTTGGGGAGGGACACCGGTGCAGATGGGGGAGGAAGAAAGGGGTTGGGACGGGAAGAGGGAGGGAACTACAGGGGTATATAAGGTGAATAACGTGTAATTAATAAAGAATTTAATAAAAAATATAAACTATAAAAAATAAAATAAAATAAAAAAGAAAGAAATTAAAGACTTCCTAGAATGCAATGAAAATGAAGGTACAACTTACCCAATCTTAGGGAACAAAATGAAGGGACTGTTAAGAGGGAATTTCTTAGCACTAAGTGCCTTTAGAAAGAAATTACAGACATTTCATACAAGGAATTTAATAGCACACCTGAAAGCACTAGAAAAAAAAAAGAAGAAGCAGACAGACCCAAGAGGAGTAGATGGTTGGAAATAATAAAAATCAACATAGAAACACATTAGAAACGAAAAGAACAATTCAAGGAATCAATGAAACCAGGAGCTGATTCTTTGAGAAAATCAACAAGATAGACAAACACTTGGTCAAACTAACTAAAAGGCAGAGGGACACTGTCCAAGTCTACGAAATCAGAAATGAAAAGGGGGACATAACAACAGACACTGAGGAAATTCAAGAATCATTAGGTTCTACTTCAAAAGCATAAACACAACAAAATTTGAAAATCTAAATGAAACGGAGATCTTTCTTGATAGATTCCATTTACCAAAGTGGAATCAAGATCAAGTAAATAAACTAAATAATCCTATATCCCACAAAGAAATAGAAGCTGTTATCAAAAGTCTCCTATCCAAAAAAGCCCAAGGCCACAGGGCTCTTTTCTGAGACTGATACTCTAACCAAGGACCATTCATGGATATAACCTGTAACCTCTGCTCAGATGCAGCCCATGGCAGCTCAGTATCCATGTGGGTTCCCTAGTAAGGTGAACAGGGACTGCCTCTGACCTGAACCCAAAGACTAGCGCTTTGACTGCCTCCTCCTGGTGGGGTAGCAGCCTTGTCAGGCCACAGAGAAGGACAATGAAGCCAGTTCTGATAAGACCTGATAAGCTAGTGTCAGATGGAAGGGGAGGAGGACCTCCCCTAACTGTGGACTTGGAGAGAAACATAGGAGGAGATGAGGGAGGAAGAGTGGGTTTGGGAGGGGCTGAGGGAGGAGGCTACAGCTGGCATAAAAAGTGAATAAACTGGAATTAATGTAAGATTTTTTTAATTAAAAAAACCCAGGGCCAGATGGTTCCAGTGCAGAATTCTACCAGACCTCCAATGAAGAGTTAATACTAATACTCTTTAAACTATTCCACAAAATAGAAACCGAAGGAACATTATCATACTCATTCTAGGAAGTCACAGTCACCTTGATACCTAAACTGCACAAAGACCCTACAAAGAAAGAGAATTTCAGGTCAACCTAGCTTATGAACATTGACACAAAATACTTAATAAAATACTTGTGAACTGTATCCAAGAACGCATCATAGATATCATCTACAATGACCAGGTAAGCTTCATCCCAGGTATGCCTGGGTGGTTCAATATACGGAAATCCACCAATGCAATCCACAATATAAACAAACTGAAAGAATCCCGCCCCTCCCCCCCGACGTGATCATCTCCTTAGATGCCAAAAAAGCATTTGACAAAATCCAACACACTTTCATGCTTAAAGTTTTGGAGAGATCAGGGGTACAAAGCACATACCTAAACAACTAAAGGCAATATACAATAAGCCTACAGCCAACATCAAACTAAATGGAGAGAAACTTAAAACAATCCCACTGAAATTAGGGACAATACAAGGCTGCTCACTCTCTCCTTATCTTTTCAACTTAGTACTTGAAGTCCTAGCTAGAACAATAAGACAACTAAAGGAGATCAAGAGGATACAAATTGGAAAGGAAGAAGTCAAAGTATCAATATTTGTATATGATATGATAGTTATGAGTGACCCCAAGAAACAAACAGAGAACTTCTTCAGCTGATAAACACTTTCAGCAAAGGTGAAAGTTAGAAAATTAACTCAAAGAATGAGAAGCTCTTTGCTGCATACAAAAGACAAATGATCTGAGAAAGAAATTAGGGAAACAATACCCTTCACAATAGCCACAAATTCCATAAAGTACTTTGGTGTGACTCTAACCATGAAAGTGCAATACCTGTATGAAAAAAAACTTCAAGTCTCTGAAGAAAGAAATTGAAGAAGGTATCAGAATACGGAAAGATGTCCTATGCTTATGGCTCTGTAGTATTAACAAAGTAAAAATGACTATTCTACCAAAAGAAATCTATATATTCAATGAAATTCACATCAAAATGCCAACACAATCTTTGTAGACACTGAAAAAATTTTTTCAAATTAATATAGAAAATAAAAAAACCCAGAATAGCTAAAACAATCTTGTATGATTAAAAGATCTTCTGGAGGTACCTGATCTCAAGCTGTACTATAGAGCAACAGTAATAAAATCTACATGGTACTGGTATAGAAACAGACTCACGGCTGAATGGAATCTAATGGAAGACTCAGAAATAAACCAACACACCTATGGACACTTGAATTTTGACAAAGAAGCTAAAACCATACAATGGAAAAAAGACAGCATCTTCAACAAATGTTTCTGGTCTAACTGGATGTTTCCATGTAGAGAAATGCAAATAGACCCATATTTATCACCTGCACTAAAGTAATGTCCAAGTGGATCAAAGACCTCAACATAAATCCAGACACACTAAAGAAGAAAAAGTGGGGAAGGGCCTTGAACTCATTGGCACAGGAGACAACTTCTTGAACAGAACACCAACAGCACATGCCCTAAGATCTACAATTAATAAATGGGATCTCATGAAGCTTCTGTAAAGCAAAGGACACTGTCAACAGAACAAAACAACAGTCTACAGACTGGGAAAAGATCTTCACCAGCCATTCATCTGTCAGAGGGCTAATATCCAGAATACATAAACAACTGAAGAAGTTAAACACCAAGAAACCAAGTAATCCAATTAAAAATGGGGTACAGAGCTGAACAATATTCTCAACAGAGGAATATTGAATGACAGAGAAACACTTAAACAAATGTTCAACATCCTTAGTCATCAGGCAAATGCAAATCAAAACGGCTCTGAGATTCTATATTACACCCATCAGAACGGCTAAGATCAAAAACTCAAGGGACATTATATGCTGAAGAGCATGTGGAGAAAGGAGAACCCTCCTCCATTGCTGGTGGGAATATAAACTTGTACAATCACTTTGGAAATCAAACTGGAACTTTTTAGAAAATAGAAATAGTGTTTCCTCAAGATCCAGCAATACCTCTTCTGTGCTTATATTTGAAAGATGCTCAACCATACAAGAAGGACATTTGCTCAACTATGTTCATCAGAGATTTATTCACAATAGCCAAACTTGGACAGAGTATAGGGGATCTTATGGAAGAAGGGGGAGACAGAAAGATTTGGAGGAGATGGGGGATCCATAAGAAGCCCAACAGAGCCAAGAAATCGGGGACTGGGGAGCCTGCAGAGGCTAATGCACCAACCAAGGACCATGCATAAGAAGGACCTAGACCCCCCTGTTCAGAGGAATCCCATAGGTAGCTCAGTTTACAAATTGGTTCCCTAGTAATTGGAGCAGGGGCTGTCTCTGACATAGTCTCTGTTGCCTGCTCTTTGGTCACTTCCTCCTAGTGGGGGGCCACCCTGCCAGGCCACAGAGGAAGAAGATGGCCTGATGAGACTTGATAAGCTTGTACCAGATGGTAGAAGAGGATCGCTCCCCATTTCTGAGAAATAGGGGAGGGAAGTAGGGGGAAGAGAAGGAGGGTAGGTGAGACTAGGAGGAGAAGTGAGAAGGGGATACAATTGTGATGCAATGTGAATAAATTGTAAAATAAATTTAAATTTAAAAAAAGCTGTGAGCTACAATAGAGAACTGCCTATAAGTTATACTGGTACAACAGTGGCAAAAATATTATGGGAGTAACCAAGCATTTTTTGATTGACAAGTGAAAATAACTGGAATTATAGACAAACAGAGAATCCTTGGAAGAAAGAAGCTGGGAAAGAAGCTACACATGTGAAAGGGGGTGTTAATAAAAAAGGTCTCTAATAGGCAGTGTGGAGCAGGTGAGCAATGAAATATACCATTATGTGCTCCTACCGTGAGCCAATTTGTTCCTCAAGCTCCCTCTATTCTTGTTAGGTATTCTATTTTTAACTTCAGAGTTCCTCAAGCTTGGTAATATGGCACATGTTTATACTTGTAACACTCAGGAGGCCCAGGTAGGAGGATTGACTCAAGTTGGATAGCAGTCTAGACCACATAATGTTACCATATTTCTAACAAAACCAAACAACAACACAGGAAACCCACACAACCCCTCAACAACAACAACACCCTGAAAAGTACTTCAAGAGTTGATTCTGTATCCATTCCTCAAGTGAGGGACATCTGGGTTGTTTCCAGGTTCTGGCTATTACAAATAAAGCTGCTACGAACATAGTTGAGCAAATGTCCTTGTTGTGTACTTGAGCATCTTTTGGATATATGCCTAAGAGTGGTAT
>JAQQSO010006410.1:0-11330 GCA_028658305.1 Pachyuromys duprasi
GAGACAGTTTCTCCAACCAGGGACCGTGTATGGATATGGCCTAGAACCCCTACTCAGATGTGACCCATGGTAGCTCAATGTCCAACTGAAGACCCTAGTAAGGGGAACAGGGACTGTTTCAGTCATGAACTCGATTGCTGGCTCTTTGACCCTCCCCCATACACTCCAGGGAGTAACAGCCTGGCTAGATCCCAGGGGAAGATATTGCAGCCAGCCCTGAGGAGATAAGATGAACTGGGGTCTGATGGAAGGGGAGGAGATCTTCCCTAGTTGGTAGACTTGGAGGGGGCGGGGAGGAGATGAGGGAGGGATGGGGAGAGTGGGAGGGAATGAGGGAGGGGGCTACTCCTGGGATGCAAAGTACCTAACCTGTGATTGATATAAAAATAAATAAATAACATTAAAAAAACAAAAATATACAAACAAACAAAAGAAATAGTGATGTATATGGAGAAAAATAAGTATGTTATGTAGAAGTTTCTTTGCTTTCAGTGTATGGTATTTTGGGAAGATGGACATTAATAAAATAATGTAATTTAAAAATTCAAGTGTTATTAGAGACGATCTATGGTATGACGATGTAAAAAGTAAATGAGAACACAACACAAAGGTTTGCTTAAGGTAAAGGAAGAGAAAGCAGAAAAATAGCCTAAAACTTTAAAAAAATGTTTAGTATTAGTTACAGTCTATTAACTTTGTATCCCAGGCGTATCCCGCTCCCTCATTCCCTCCCAAACCCGCTCTCCCTCTCTCATCTCCTCCCTGCCCCTTTCCAAGTTCACTGATAGAGGAGGACCTTCTACCCTTTCATCTGACCCTAGCTTATCAGCTATCTTCAGGACTGGCTGCAAAGTCCTCTGTGGCTTAGCAGGGCTGCTCCTCTCTCGGGGGTATGTGTGTCAAAGAGCCCGCTGTTATAGTCCTCTTCCCCCTACTAGGGTACCCACTTGGATACTGAGCTGCCATGGGCTACATCCGAGCAGGGGTTCTAGGTTATCTCCATACATGGTCCTTGATTAGAGAAATAGTCTCATATAAGACCCCTGTGCCCAGATATATTTGTTCCTTGTAGAGCTCCTGTCCTCTCCAGGTCATATAAACTCCCCTTCTTTCTTATGGTTCCCTGCACTCTGCCGAAGGTTTAACCCAAAATTTTTAATGCAAGAAGAACAGCAAGTCATTTATATGTTTAAGTTCTGATAGAATGTCAATGATCAAATGTGCATTTGATTTACTAAGTTTAAATTCCATAAAATTTGTCCAGACAGAATATATAATATGATGAAAGACAATGGATTAGAAGACAACATGGATTAAAGGAAAAATGATTATTTTTGGCCATAAAGATTCAAATGAAAATTATACAGTTTTTTATGGTTAATGCAAGTTTTTTTTATAAAATAGAGTCCTTATCAGTGAATTTCATATATAGTGGAGTTATCCCTGAAGTTTGTGTGTAATATTACAGATTATTAGCTATGAAGCTGATAAAATGTTATATATGTTTTTTTTTCTCCATCTTTTCAACTAGGTTGAACTTAGCTCAGTCTATCAGACTGTCTCCGGGTAGATTCTAAATATAAGTGCGGCCGTGGGCAGCTGTTTCTCTCCAACCCCATCCATTCCTTGCAAAATGCTGAGGTGGTGTCTCTTTGTTACAGCTATTGTTTCCTCTAATTATGTTCAACTTAAATGGCTATAGGAGCTAAAAATATAGCTGCAGAGAGGAGCTGTGAGAGCATTTAATAAAGGTTCTAAATGGATGCCTTCCTCAGAAATCACTGTTTAAATTGCCTTGATACTCAATATGGAAAATTCTCCAATAGGCCCCAAGCCGTTGTCATGCAATGGCTATCCAGACTGCTGTCAGATATAATCCAGTGGATGGATCATTTATCCCCTGCATCACAAAGTCATAGGTTCACACAAATGCAGAAACTTTGACCTGTGAAGTAAAGCACCCTTTAAAAGTAGAAAGATTGGAGAACTCTGAGTTCAAGGGTTACACAGTAAGATACTGTCTTAAGAAAAAGTAATTACGTCAGAGAAAAACTTGGAGTGTCCACGTTTAATCCCATATATGAAATCTAAACTCAGAATGAGCTATGGGTGACAAAGAGATGGGCAGAGCTAAAACTAATACCTACCTTCTCCTACCTCCCCGTTCTCCATGCTGAGATTACAGGCACCCGCAGCCACACCCAGTTATGATGCAATTCTTCACCTTCCTCAGTAGTCTAAACTTATTCACAGCTTTTCTGAGTATTTTAGCACATCAAAGTTAAGGTGAGACCAAGAGAAGAAAATCAAATACAAGTGGACTTGATATTTCACCCGCACACTAGAATTCCTAACTACTGAAAGTTCAGAATGTGCCATACTTTGGAAACAGCATTAATGTAGATGTAAGGAGTTAAAATTGTGCATACTAGACTTTGGCATTCCCAACCTAACATGGAGGGGTTCTAAGAAACACAAAAAGAGGTACAGAGACCAAGGCACCAGATGAAGACTGTAAAGCAGAGACAAAGACCACGGCAACTTAACAAAACCAGCCCAGAAGCTATCAGGAGGCAGGGAAATTATATTTCTATGTATGTAGGTATACTTACATACCTACAAATACAAACACATAGATGTATATATATATTGCAATATATTATAGGACCCTAGTCCAAATATTTCTTATGCTTCTTCTCAGTCTTTAGCATAATATATATGTGTATATACATATATATCCTATATACCATCTAAAGTCTATCTGCTTCAACCCGCCTCTCTATATTTCCACCTGCTGCAGTGTGTTAACTCCCAACTGTCTATTTGAATGTATAATGATAGGAGCTCATTTCCTCCCTGGGAATACCGTTTAATATTTACCAACTACAGATGTTCAAAGATTATCTTGTTATAGCATGTCTACATTTTGGTCCTACTTCTACTGTCATTGCTCATCAATACTAGAGTCCAGTCAAGAACACAAATGCAGGGCTTTCAAGGTGGCTCAGAAGTTATGCAGCGTGCTGTCCAGATGGTGGAATGAGAACACCAACACCAGAAAGTGGTCCTGTGACTGCCACACAGATGCCATGGTATGTACACATACACTCTCACTCACTCACCACTCAATTAAAAGATCATCAGTGCAATACATTATGAGACTTCATTGCTGTCTTCCTTTTTATGCTCTCATTTGAAATCCAAATTAAGATTGATTCCTTCTGTCCCCATTCAGCATATTATAAGGCATTTCCCAGGACATTTTATGCCTTTTTAATTTTAATTCTTTTAAACAATTTATTCATTATATATCCCGACTGAAGTCCCCTACCTCAAATTCCCTAGTCCTATCCTTCCTCTCACCTCCCTCCCTTTCTCCCCATTCCCTTCCCATACTCCACTGAAAGGGGGAGTTTTCCAATGTTGCCATCTGCCCATACATAGCTTGTTAAGTCTCATCAGGACTGCCTGGACCCTCTTCTTCCATAGCCTGGCAAGGCTGCATCATCAGGGGAGAGTGATCAGAGAGCAGTCAACTGAGTTCATGATAGAGGCAGCCCCTGCTCCCCTCACTCAGAGATCCAAATGGAGACTGAGCTGCCAATAGGCCACATCTGAGTGGGGAGTCTAGGTCCTCTCCATGCATGGTTCTGTTGTATCCAATAGAGGACTAATATCCAGAATATACAAAGAACTCAAGAAATTAGACACCAACAAGCCAAATAATCCAATTAAAAAGGGGGTACAGAGCTAAGCAGTGAATTCTCAACAGAGGAGTATCAAATGACAGAGGAAACCCTTAAAGAAATGCTCAGCATCCTTAGTCATCAGGGAAATGAAAATCAAAACAACTCTGAGCATCTTACACCTATCAGAATGGCTAAGATAAAGAACTCAAGTGACAACACATGCTGGAGAGGACGTGGAAAAGGGGAACATTCCTCCATTTTATGTGTTTTATAAACATTCTAGGGACTCTATAGATATAACTTATTCATTCCTCACAATAATCCTGCAAGATAGGCTCTATCATTATCATCATATAGAGGAGAAAGGCGAGAATGTACAATGTGTCCTGTATCTGTTTCTCAACAGTAAATAGTGTCTGTTGAGTAATGCAAACCCAGGAAATCTGCCTCCAGAGGTCATGTTCCTAACCTGTATATTAGGTGATACATTAAAGCATTAAAATAACCTGCAAAATAAATGCCTCATTTGGAAATGACAAGGACTTAATGATGGAGAAATGCCATCAAGTGTACAATGTAACACTGAGGAATTATTTGTTCTGGCTCTTAGTCTCCTCAGCAACCCTTCCATATGTCTTGCAGTTCTTGTCATGATTCATAGAGCTCTAGCAAAGCTCAGAAGAATCAGAGTTCAGCAGCAAAGATTTTTGCATGACAAGCACATAGCCAGAACTGACCTCAGCCCATCAGTGCAAGTGACACAACGAAGTGCAAAAAGTATAACAGGGCCAGAAATTCGATAACAAAGCATGTGTAAGGAGAACTACTGATCTTCCCGTGGAGGAAAGATGGAGACCAAGGAAGGCTGGAGAAAGGTTGACAGCTGATGGTTTTAAATAATGACTATGAGTTCATAAATGGGTAAGTGGTGAAGAACATCCCACCGAGAAGCACCAGCATACTGAAAACATAGAAAGGTATATTTGAAACCTGATGAGCAGTTCGCTTGGACTGGAAGGTGAAATACAGAGGGAAACTACAGAATAAGACTGGAGAGTTTAACAGAGCCAGATGACCGTGGCACAAAGTAAGAAATTAGTAAAGAGCTTTACAAGAGAATAACAAACAAAAAACTAAATAACTTCTGCTGTCACTGCTGATGTTGTGCATTTTAAATAAATATGAACAGTTATAAGGACATTCATTCTTTTCAAGTGTTATATACCCAATGAGAAATTCCTGTGACTGAAATAACTCTTAATGGAATAACAAATTTTAACTGTTCTCCTTCATAATCCTAAAAGGCCAAATAATTCTGATACTTAAGAAAATCCACAGTACCACTTCTGTTGTCAGATAGATAAATTATTCCAATTACACATAAATAATGATGCAAATAGCAGCCTCCTGGAGGGCTTGGGAGCGGAGGCTGAGAGCAGTCTGTTCTGTCAGGCTTTGGCTTAGCAGGGGCCTCCAGGTTTACAGCTGCTCCCAGGGAAAGAAGGACAAGCAGGTTCAGGGAGCTACTCAGCATGTGCAAAGACACTGGAATGACTTTAGTGACAGGCATCCTGCGGGGGACATCTGGACTTTGCTTATTTTTTAGTTAAACAAAATTATTCTGCCATGAAACAAAGCAAAATTGTGGTTGAGGCATGTTATCTTTCTGTCAAGTAAAAAATAGTGGGAATGTAGGAAGCACATAGTAATTTCACAAATGCATTTATTCATTCAATTAGAAATCGGGAAATAAGCATCTTAGAATGTAGGTATTGGTTATGGTTCAGCCATTTATTAGTTGTCAGTCCCTGGGCAAATAAATCACTTTCTTTTTTCCAATTTTTAAATTATTATTATTAAATGAAAAATAATAAAACTTATATTTTTAGGGGTAGAGAAAAATTCTGGTTGAAAAGATATTAAGTGGATAGAAACAAGCAGAATGAAGAAGAGGAGTGTAAGAAAATGACCACAGAGTTATGATAGAAAGCCAGCTATGAAAACCAAGAACCACAGGAAAAAAAGTTTAAGGATTTTATACTGAGCCAGGCAATCCAGTAGAGGAGATGATCCAAAACTGACAAGGGACTCTTATATCTGGGTCATTAAAGGAAAGAACACAAAACAAGATCATGGCAAAAATGTGTTCTGGGAGGCTGTAGGAATTCCCTATGAAAGCTCTCATGGAAGGCTGATGTAGTCATGGCAGGCAGTAGATGAGCAGACCAATAGTCAATCTGAGTTTCATGAGATTAATCTCTAAGCTGTGAGGATGCATGAAAATTTAAACTTGGAAGTCTCATGAACAAGGTCACAAAATGAAGAAAAGGAAAGCCTTGGGCTGTAAACATAGCTTTTTTTCTTTCTGTTCTTTGAGTATTAAAAAGTAAGTTTTACTTGTTTTTAATTATGTAAGGGTAATTTATAATCTAAAGAAACTATTAAATGCACAAGTGCCTGTAGGGAACAGGTGAAGTCTTGAACCATATTTTGCTGACATGGCCTCTGCCTCAGTGTCTCTGCTCCACTGGAGTGGCAAAGCCTTATCCAGGTGAAAGTAAGAGGGTGGCACAGCTTTCCCATGGCCAAGTGTGACTGTGTGCAAAGATGTCCATCACAGCCTTGTCTCCCTCAAAAAAATGTTTGCAGCCTCTCCTATAGACTGCTCTGACCTAGATTAATAGAATCTGCCTCCTCATTCATGTCTGTGTAATAACACTGCCTCTGTATTCATGTCTATGCGATACCCCTGCCTCCTTATTCATCTATATGTAATAACCCTGCCTCCTCATTCATACACATCGATTTCTGTAAGAAATTTCTGAAGAACTGTAAGTTCAATGAAAGCCTAAGCTACACACACAGGCCTTGTTTTAAAAACAATCTAGATTGAGCCTCAGTTTTCTCACAACTATCATACCCCTTCATTGAAACTCATGATGTACCCGGACCTTAAGAAGATCTGATGAAATAAACTTGTTTAATAATGCTTAGGCTAACATCTCCAAAGAGTTCCATAGCATATTATAATGTGTATCCATGGCCAAACTGAAATACACCTGGAAGAATGGAGAAATCATCCTGATACTGAAATATAAAACTCAGGACCCATGACCTGGTTTAGGAGTGGAAGGATGAATAAGAAAAAGTATCTGATGTTGAAGAATGAGTAGGAGCCAGTCAGAGGAGGATGAAGAATGCTCATGAGCTTTGTGGAAGAAGGGCATAAAATATGAGACACAATGTTCTCATTGTACAGTGGTCCAGAACAGAAAGTTATTATGCAGAGGTAGAAAGAGATGAAGACTTTTTCTTTCAAGGTCTGTAAAGAATTGTGTTGGTATTTTGATGGGAATTTCATTGAATCTGTAGATTGCTTCTCGTAGGATGACCATTTTTACTGTTAATCCTGCCAAGCCATGAGCATGGGAGATCTTTCCATCTTCTGAAATCTTCTTCTATTTCTTTCTTCAGAGACTGGAAATTTTTTCATACAAGCTTTTGACTTGCTTGGTTAGAGTTACACCAAGGTACTTTATGTCCTTTGTGACTATTGTGAAGAGTATTTTCCCCCTAATTTCTTTCTCAGCCCATTTGTCTTGTGTATACAGGAGTATACGATTTTTTTGAGTTAATTTCATATCCAGTCATATTGCTGAAGGTGTTTAACAGCTGTAGGAGTTACCTGGCAGAATTTTTGGGGTCACTCTTGTATATTATCATATCATCTGCAAATAGTGATACTTTGACTTCTTCTTTTCCAAACAGAATCCCCTTGATCCCCTTTATTTGTCTTACTGCTGTAGCAAGGACTTCAAGAACTATGTTGAAGAGATATGGAGAGAGTGGGCAGTCTTGTCTTGTCCCTGATTTCAGTGGGATTGATTTAAATTTCTTTCCATTTAGTTTGATGTTGGCTATAGGCTTGTTGTATATTGCCTTTACAACTGCATGCTACTGGCATAGAAACAGGCTGGTGGATTAATGGAATCGAATAGAAGACTCAGAAATAAACCCACATACTAATGGACACCTGATTTCTGACAAAAATGCCAAAACCATACAATGGAAAAAAGATAAGCATCTTCAACAAATGGTGCTAGTCTAACTGGATATCTACACGTAGAAAAATGCAAATAGATCTGTATTTATCACCCTGCACAAACCTAAAGTCCAAGCGGATCAAAGACATCAGCATAAAACCAGATACACTAAACCTGTTAGAAAAAAGTGGGGAAGAGCCTTGAGCTCATTGACATAGAAGACAACTTCCTGAACAGGATACCAACAGCACAGGCTCCAAAATCAACAATAAATAAATGGGACCTCATGAAACTGAAAAGCTTCTGTAAAGCAAAGGACACTTTCATCAGAAAAAAACAACAGCCTATAGATTGGGAAAGGATCTTCACCAGTCATATATCTGACAGAGGGGTAAAATCCAGAATATATAAAGAACTCAAGAAATTAAACAGCAACAAATCAAGTAAACTAATTAAAAATGGGGTACAGAGCTAAACAGAGAATTCTCAACAGAGGAATACTGATTGGCAGATAAACACTTAAAGAAATGCTCAACATCCTTAGTCATCAGGGAAATGCAAATCAAAACAACCCTGAAATTTCACCTTACACCCATCAGAATGGCTAAGATCAAAAACTCAAGTGACAACACATGCTGGAGAGAATGTGGAGAAAGAGGAACCATCCTACATTGCAGGTGGGAATGCAAACTTGTACAACCACTCTGGGAATCAATATGGTGCAGATTTAGCTCATGGCAGTTCAGTGTCCCCAGTAATGGGAACAGGGACTGTCTCTGACATGAACTGATTGGCCTGCTCTTTGATCACCTCCCCCTCAGGGGGGTGCAGCCTTACCAGGCCACTCCTCTGTGTCTTCCTATGCAGGGACTCCTGATGAGACCTTATAGATTAGGATCAGAAGGAACTCCCCTCTCAGTGGACTGGGGGAGGGGTATGGGTGGAGAAGATGGTGTGTGGGATTGGGAGGAGAAAAGGGAGGATGCTACAGGTGGGATATAAAGTGAATAAACTGTAATTAATAAAAATGTGATAAATGTAAATTTTTTTTGAAAATTTACATACAGGATTACAATTAAGGAAGGATTAATTGTTGCTTTGCAGTTATTTCAAATGCCATATTTAAGTTAATTGGAAATGAAGATACCCGATTACATCAGATACTTGGGAAAAAATGAAAAAAATCTTCAGGCTTCATGTGTTAGTACATGCCTGAAATCACAGAATTCAGGAGCATGGGCCATGAGGATTGCCAGTTTGAGATCAGCCTATTTTATTCAGTGAGATCCTGTTCCAAACAAACAAGAAAGACACCAACTAAAGCAAATGGGAAACAAACAGCAATATGGTAGGTTTACACATAACCAAATCAATAATTATATTAAATGTTACCAGTGCAAATACTATAGTGAAAAAAGTAGACATCCAGATAAGTTTAAAAAGCAGGATTAAAACATATGCTAATAACAAATGCCCTTAATACATAAAGACACAAATGCATTAAAAGTAAAGGTATGGGGAAAACAAGTCCTTTTAACATAGTAAATAATTTTGGGTGTTTATACTAAATTAGATTTCATAGACTCAGGGCACAGAATAGGGTAAAGGGACTCATGGTGACAAAGGACTAGTTCACTGAGAAATTATGGTGCCTTGAAACTATTGCCTTTTTTACAATGGCTTTCTGGATGCAGAGGCTAGACCTCCACATCTGTTTAGTGTTGTGGCCCATTTTAATTGGGTTATTTTGTTTACTGGTGTTTGATTTCTTGAGTTCATTATGTATTTTGGACATTAGCCCTTTGTTGGATGTAGGATTGGTGGAGATCTTTTCCCAATCTGTAGACTGTCATTTCATTCTACTGACAGTGTCCATTGCCTTACAGAAGCTTTTCAGATTCAAGATGTCCCATTTATTAATGATCGATCTTAGAGTTTGAGCTGTTGGTGTTCTTTTCAGGAAGTTATCTCCTGTGGTGATGAGTCTGGGGCTCTTCCCCACTTTCTCTTCTAACAGATATAGTGTATCTTGGGTTATACTGAGATCTTTGACACACTTGAATTTGAGTTTTGTGCATAGTAAAAAATTATGGATCAATTTGCATTTTTCTACATGTAGACATCCAGTTAGATCTCAGATGGCCAAGAATCTCTTAAAGAAATGCTCAACTTCATTAGTTATCATGGAATGAAAATTAAAGCAACTCTGAGATTCCTTCTCTCACTGGTCAGAATGGCTAAGACCAAAATCTCAAGGGACAGCACATGCTGGCGAGGGTGTGGGGAAAGAGGAACACTCTTCCATTGCTGGTGGGAATGCAGACTCGTGCAACCACTTTGGAAATCAATCTGGAATATTCTCAGAAAATTGGGACTAGCTTTACCTAAAGACCCAGCTATACCCATTCTGAGAATATACCCGAAAGATGCTCTACCATAAAACAAGGACATTTGCTCATCTGTGTTCATAGCAGTTTTATTCATAACAGCCAGAATCTGGAAACTACCTAGATGTCCCTCAACCAAGGAATGGATAAAGAAACTGTAGCACATTTACACAATGGGATACTTCTCAGCTATTAAAAAAAAGAAATCATGAGATTTGCAAGAAAATGGATGGAACTAGAAAAAAAAATCATCTAGAGTGAGGTAACCCAGACCCAGAAAGACACACAAGATATGTACTCACGTATCAATGGAATTTAGCCACATAGTAAGAATAAGCATACTACCAGGCACAGATCAAAAGAAGATAAGGAACAGGTTCCAAGGGAGGATGCATAAATCTCATTCAGAAGGGGAGAGAGAATAGACCAAGATAGTGGCTGAGGAGAGGGAACAAGGTAGGAGGTGGGGCATAGAGAGTTAAGAGGGTGGAGAACAGATCTGGGGAAAGCAAGGGCTAGAGGACAAAGGCCTGGAGAGAAAAGAGAAGCTGAGGTTGGGGACATCTCTGTGAAAAGCTAAGACCTAAGTGTTGGTAGGCTTCTGGTCCTAAATGAGGGTGACTCAAGCAGAGACTCCTGGTAGCAGAGGCCATAGAGACTGAAGAGGATACCCACTAACTAGACTAGTCTCCTACTGAGGGAGGGGAACACCAATCTATCCACAAAAACTTCAGCCCAAAATTTACCCTGACCACAAGGTGTGAAGGTGTCGCGTCCACCTCGACCAGCAAGGACAGACATGACACACGAGCTCTTCTTCAAGCAGTTTATTCAGGAGTTTTGAACAATCTCCTTCTTCTGCTTCTTCTGCCTCTTCTTCCCCGAGGAGAGCCCGTCCCAGGAATAAGTACCCCTGAGCCAGCCAACCCCAGGTAGCCACGTGGGAAGTGTGGATAGGTACACGTAAGAGAAGGCAGATCATCAGACACAGCACAGCCAAATAAGGAGTTATCACAAGAGCACTAGCCGTCGGGATGGCGGAAGGCGGAAACCGGCGCCATCTTTAAGGCACGGCACACACAGCTCTCTACAGTTCCCCCTTTTTGTTTAAAAACGAAACAGGCAAGAGTAGAGGTCTGATCTCCGGCAACCAAATCAGGACATTGTACGGACTCTGCATCAGGCCTCTCAACCCAACTTGAGTCCAACCC
>JAQQSO010006411.1:0-11328 GCA_028658305.1 Pachyuromys duprasi
TTTTTTTTCTACAACTGGCAACATTTACTTTTAGCGCATAATTGAAAAGATGCATACCAGGTTTCTTATTCTGTCAATGGCATGCTTGAGTATAAGGCATGCATATACATTTTGGATAAAGATTTAACTGCAGTACTCTCCTATATTCAATCATTCCTACTGAATGACTGAATAGTAGTATTAAGCTCACACATAATGTGTGTGATTATATATACTTCAGTTCTCGTATATTTAAGACAAATGCTTAGCAACTGAGATACATCTCCAGCCCTCAACGTTTTTCTTTTAAAGTACATGTCATGCTGTTTTGTCTTATGCCTTTAAGCAAAAGGGTGTGTACTTCCAATGCTTCTAATATACAATTATGCTTGCCCCATTAAAAGAGCAATAAACTCAGACTATGGGAGGCTATGAAGAATAGAATGGGATTTTGGTTTTCTGTTGTTAATTACTAATATTTATTACTGATTTAAATTTTATTTAAACAGCAGTTATTCCTAAAACAGCTGTATACCCCAAAACAACACACAGGGACTTGAATTTATTTAATTAACCTAGAGTACAATGCTGAGCAATAGTTACTCCATCCTAAAGCTCCAAACCCACATAGTTTCCTCCCATTAAGGTTTCCCACATTATACTTGCTTTTAGTCAAATCTTAGGTCCAGTTCATCTCTCCTCATGGTTCCAAATCCTCTCCTATTAATCTCTGCTCTCCAACTTCCCCTACATGCTTCCTTGCCCCCTCCAGACCGGGATGTTCCACCCTATTCTCTCCATTGCTCAGCATTGGCTGGTTGATTTATTGACAATACAGAGAATAAATGGTGGCCTGTTTACACAAACTTGAGACAGGTGATGCTTAGAAGAAACGTCACAATGCAACATCTGGATTGAAACCATATAGAGGGGTAGGGAAATCAGCATTTGAATAAACAAGAGTAAGTTGGATACATTTCATAAGAATATTATACCAACAGTTTTCTTTGTTGAAAATTAGTGACTCATGAGAAAGGGTTTAGAATGAGTGTTGATCACAGGATCCAATCCCCTCAAACAAGACTCCAGATACTAAGTGCCCCTGGAGTTTTCAATGTATTACACTGGATATTGAGCTTCCTGTACTTTATATTTAAAAGGAAAACCATGTCCAGGCCATAACAAATACACATATAATGAGTGGTCACTCTTTCTTGTCTTAACAGGGAAGACTGCTCAGATTCTGTGCATTAAACAGCCACCTTTACTCTTCTATTGCTATTTACCTTACCACGGTTTCCCCACTGTGGAAATTTGTCACTTTTTTTGGCTACTTTTCTCATTAATGTAACAAAATGCCTGGCAAAACCAACCTAAGGAAAAAGAGTTTTATTTTGGCTCATCATTCACCAGACAATCTCTTCAATTGTATGTCTCTGCCTAGTCTCTGCCACATGGGACAACTTGGGAGTGCCTTGTGGGCTCTGGTAAATTCTAAAGAAGGAAGGTAGCCATGAAGAAGCTGGTGGTGACTACTGAAAAGCTTCTAGACTACTGAAAATGCCTGGCCAAGCGTGTGGGAGTCTGTCGCCTATATTGGTATTTTGTAATAAGGAAAAGAAACCAATATAGTGGCAAATGCCCACAGTGGGAACATGGATATTGATTACATATAATTTACGTTATGGGTGGTTTAACTTTTGGAGAAATTATGATTAGATTATGCTTTAAAATACCAACATGGCAACATTTGTTATACCATGATCTTCGAATTTCACTGGTTATGTCCTCCAAATGCCCTATATTTATTTCATACCTGACTTAGATTCTCTATTCTTCCCCACTTTACACTAAAATTTCTAATGCTATTTTTGAATTATCTAGCACACTAATTTGCTCATTTTAACTTCCAAATCCTTTGTGTTTCTCCTTTGCTTCTCACCCAATAATCCTATCACTCTAGGAAAGCTTCTCAGAGCTTCTGGAACACACTGAGCCTTGAAATTAGTACTCATTGCGACAGCTCTAAAATATGGACTTTCTGCTCATTGACAGACATCACTGAGCAGCAAACATTGACAATTGTGCCTGCAAATGTATCTCTTACCTGGAGCAGGAGTAAGTAGGAATAATCAAGTTGTATTCCACTGTCACTTTGCTCATGATTTTTCATCACCAGTAGCTTTAAAACATTTAAAACATCCTGAGTGAGGTATCCCAAAAGCAGAAAGACACACATGGTATATACTCACTTATATAGACCTATAAGATAGGATAAACATACTGAAATCTGTACACCTAAAGAAGATAAACAAGAAAGAGGACCTGGGGTAAGAGGATTAATCCTCACTTAGAAAGACAAATGGGATGGACATTGGATGTAGGAGAAAACAAGTAGCAGAACAAGAGCCTACCACCGAGGGCCTCAGAAAGACTCTACCTAGCAGAGTATCAAAGCAAATATTAAGACACATAACCAACCCTTTAGCAGAGGGCAGGGAATCATATGAAAAAAGGGGGAGTTAGTATGACCTGGAGAGAATAGGAGCTCCTCAAGGACCAAATATATCAGGGCAAAGGGGTCTTTTATGAGACTGTTTTTCCAACCAAGGACCGGGTATGGATATAACCTAGAACCGCTGCTTGAATGTAGCAAATGGTAGCTCAATATCCAAGTGGGTACCCTAGTAAGGGGAACAGGGACTATTTTGGACATGAACTCAATGGCTGGCTCTTCGACCCGCCCTCCCCCACCCCCGTCCCCCACAAGGAGAAGCAGCCTTGTTAGCCACAGAAGAGGACATTGCAGCTAGTCCTGAAGAAACCTGATAAGCTAGAGTTAGAAGGAAGGGGAGGAGGTCCTCCCCTATCAGTGGACTTGGAAAGGTGCAGGGAGGAGATGAGGGAGGGAAGGGGGGATAGGGAAGAAATGTGGGAGGGGGTTACAGCTGGGATACAAAGTACATAACCTGTGATTAATATAAAATAAAAATGTTAAAAACCACTGTTAACCCTTTCGTTAAAGTCCTGATCTCCTATCGACATATAACTTAAGGTAATGATCTTCTATTGATTTCATGTAATCTTAATTCATGAGCTCTTTACTCCATAATTTTTAAAAATCCAATTTATTTCTCTCCTTCAGTTTCATAGGCAATACAATCCATTAAAGTAATTTCCCCTGCTCCCAAATTTTATTTGCCATTTCTAAAGAATATCAGTGATCAAAACAATCCATTACTTTCTCTGGGTATGCTGATAGCACAGTTGAAAATGTAAGAAGATTGACTTATGTCCTAGGTTTCTTCACAGGACATTTTTCATACTTTAATTACCATCTTCACTTTCATACTTTAATTACCATCTTCATTCTTTAAGATTTGATTCAACTGAGATCTCCCTTCTTAAATGTCCAATCTTGTTTCAGTCACCAAACAACCTGTTCTTTTTTTAAATTTAGTTTTATTTTTCTTAATTACAGTTTATTCATTTTTTAAAATTTTTACTTAATTACACTTTATTCACTTTGTATCGCCCGTGTAGCTCCCTCCTTTCTTCCCTCCCAATCCCTCCCTTTCTCCACTTTCTCCACACATGTGCCTTCCCAAGTCCACTGATAAGAGAGGTCTTCCTCTCCTTCCTTCTGATCCTAGTCTACTGGGTCTCATCAGGAGTGGCTGCATTATCTTCCTTTGTGGCCTGGTAAGGCTGCTCCCCCCTCGGTGGGAGGTGACTAAAGAGCAGGCCAATCAGTTCATGTCAGAGGGAGTCCCTGTTCCCCTTACTATGGAACCTACATGGACACTGAACTGCCATGGGGTACATCTATGCAGGGGTTCTAGGTTTTCTCTGTGCATGCTACTTGGTTGGAGTATCAGTCTCAGGAAAAATCCCTGTGCTTAGATTTTTTTGGTTCTTTTGCTCAACTTGTGGAGCTCCTGTCATCTCCAGATCTTATTCTTTCCCGCTTCTTTCATAAGATGCCCTGCACTCTGCCCAAAGGTTGGCCATAAGTCTCAACATCTGCTTTGATAGTTTGCAGGGCAGAGCCTTTCAGAGGCCCTCTATGGTAGGCTCTTTACTTGTTTCTGTTTTCTCCTTCTTCTGATGTCCATCCTCTTTGCCTTTCTGGATGGGGACTGAGCATTTTAGCCAGAATCCTCCCTCTTGACTAGTTTTTTTAGGTGTACAGATTTTAGTAGGTTTATCCTATATTACATGTTTATATGAGTGAGTAAATGTCTACATGAGTGTGTGTCTTTCTGTATCTGGGATAACTCACTTAGGACGTTCTTTTCCAGTTCCCACCATTCACCAGCAAATTTCATGATTTCCTTGATTTTAATTGCTGAGTAGCATTCCATTGTGTAAAAGTACCGCAATTTCTGTACCCATTCCTCAGTTGAGGGGCATCTGGGTTGTTTCCAGCTTCTAGTTATTACAAATAAAGCTGCTACAAACATGGTTGAGAAAATGTCTTTATTGTGTTCTTGAGTCTGTTTTGGATATATGCCTAGGAGTGGTATAGCTGGATCTTGAGGAAGCTCTATTCTAGTTGTCTGAGAAAGCGCCAGATTGATTTCCAGAGTGTTGTACAAGTTTACATTCCCACTAGCAGTGGAGGAGGGTTCCCCTTTCTGCACAGCCTCTCCAGCATATGTGGTCACTTGCGTTTTTGATCTTAGCTATTCTGATGGGTCTAAGGGGAAATCTCAGGGATGTTTTGATTTGCATTTCCCTGATGACTAATGATGTTGAATATTTCTTTAAGTGTACCTAAATAACACCCTTAACAACCTATTCTTTTTAAAATTAGAACAATATAAACTTTACATGTTCAAAAGCAAACCACTGTGCTTTTCTCTAAAGTATGATTTGTGTTATTTCCCATTTTAACTGATATTATTGTTTTTTATTTTCTTCATCCTTAACACCTAATTTGTTCCCACTTTTTCTGGACCTCAAATTCAACATTTCATAAATACACAGTCACTATCTTAAAACACTGTTAATTTATCCTCCGGAAGTTTACATTTCCGAAGTCCAATGTGATTTCAGACCAAAATCCAAGGATTTTTAATACTTTTCATAAAATCTAGGTGAAAATTTGTTTTCTGTGCTTTCCATCTTTAGACATTACCTACATAGTTGGCTCAGAGCCCTTCTTCCTGTCCTCAAAGCAAACACCATACCTTTATTTATCTAAAACATAATAGTAATATTAATAGTTATTATTATTTCCCATATTTGACTCAGACCCTATAGACTCTATGTTGTAATGTTATATTTAGCTGTATTAAGCCCATCAAAATGTAGTTAATCTTGTTTCCTCAAATTCCTTAAGTAAACACATCTGGAAAGTACTTCTTTCAATAATGGGCAAAGGGTTTCCAAAGGAGGAGGGTGGAGATATCTTAGAAGGTGTTTTGCTTTCTTTTTACCCTCCTTATCCAGAATATCAGAAAGGCGTATCAGTTCCATCTTTAAAATATCTGCAGCTTTACAGAGAGTCCACTTTCCTCTTACACCTATATTGTTAGTGTTGTTACTGTCTGTTGTTCTCGCACCCGTGACAAATTTTAATGTGAACCCACGGTTCCTGGCCAGCATCCACAAGGAAAAAAATTCTGACTGTGTCAGTCCTGTTCCGAAAACACTCTGACAGCTTTCCATTTAGCTCCTATTTCATTCCACTTACCTAACAGTTTTGACAAGGCCCTGCTCTAGGAAGTCACTATCTCTCTTCTCAGTTGATTTTGGCCACATGAATCTTCTTGCCATTTTTATAACATTGCAAGCATATGCCATAATGGAAAGCAGACTCTACTCATAGCCACTGCTTGCATTATTCACATTCCACATACACATTCTTCAAGTCCTGCAAAATTTTCTCTTGTTTACTCTAAGCTACAATCAAAATCCCAGCACTTCTCTCACTCTGTATTCATCTTTTCTTGCTTTATATTCATCTTGTACTTACCTTAAACATGCCACAAAATCCTTAAGTGTTTCTCCTGCCTAGTATAATGTAAGTTCCTAAGGAATAGTGATTGTGTGTGTGTGTTCTAATTATTGCTGCATGCAAGCACATAGCAATACTTAGCACAATCTTGTGGACTTGGAGAGGGGCATAGGAAAAGAACTAATTTCCTAAATTTTTTGATATGCAAATCTTTTTCTGTGCCTGGTTAAAGCCAGTATAAATTACTTCTGTCTTAAGAGCTGTCTGGTATTCTCTTGTCACGTCTAGGTCTGGGTACTTGGTACTCATGATTGTATTGTTGGAGGTTTACAAGGGCCCAAAATATCTTCTTAAATGGAAATACTCTACATCTTTTTACTTGCATGATCCAAACGACTAATTTTTTCTCTCTCATTTTCATTCAATTCTTTGAGAATATCATACAGCACATTTAAATAGCTTTACTCCTCTGAACTGCATGAGTGGAGAAGTTGTATGTCCCCAACTACTGATACTACTTTTCCTTAGCTTTAATGTAATTCTCAAATTTCATTGTTTCTAATTTATCTATAGACATCCGTGTATTTTCTTGTCGTATCTATGTCTCAGGGTGTCTTTCTTCGGGCCTCCTTTGGCATCAAATCTGTTAAATTTATCCTCCTTGTTTTTCTTATCACTGTGATAAGATGCCCTGACAAAAGCAGTTTGAGGGAGAAAGGATCTACTGTTGCTACACAGTTTAAAATGAACAATTCATTCTGGTGGGGAAGTCATGGCTGCAGGATCTTGAAGAAGCTGTCACAGTGTGTCCTCAGTCAAGGAGAAAGAGTTGAATTTTAGGCTCCTGTCTCTGTTTATACAGACCAAGGCCCCAGCTCATGGAATACTTCCTTCCTTTGGAAAGGGTGCTTATGCCACAATTAACCTACTGAAAACATTGCCCAGAAGCTAACCTAATCTACATAATGTCTTAGAAATATGTATGGGATATCTAAAACCCTAGATGACTTTAGATATTGTTGACAGTCTTCACTAAACCATTACATTTGTACATATTATAAGGATAGGCAATTCAGAAATACTTAGTTGTATGCTAAAAGGCAGAAACAATAGAAAATAGTTAATTATTTAAAACAGGAACTTAAGAAAAATTTCTGTTATCAACATGAGGCTTTTCCAACTTGTATAGCAATTGTAGCAGTCAGCTTGGTGGATATTTAATATTTTTAATGTTCAGGTGCCAGACAGCTTCATATCCTTTTATTTGTCGTACAGAGCAATTTTATGCCCACTCTCTATTGATGCTGAGTCATGTGGAACACTGAGTGAGTGGAAAACACTTTTCCTTTAATATAAAGTAAATATCTTTCTCTAAAGTCACAAAATGTATGGAATCAAAACCCAAGTAAAGGCAGTGTTAAGCTTTTGATCTGAGCCTTGGATTGACTCAGTCTGACAGGTGCTTTAGAAAACAGCAAACATCATAAAGATATATTGGTTTTGCCCATGAAACTTATTTTTTTCATACATTTAGATGGTCTTGGATTCCTGTGAAGAATTCAGCCATAGGGAAAATCCTTTAAGATATTCAGAATAAGGCAACCTTAATCTGCCAGTCTTGGATAATATTTGTTTTGGGCATGCAATATAAAGCATTCTCTCAACTAAAGAGAATTATGTGCATTTGTTTATCTCTGTAATAGGTTAGCACATTATAGTAATTGCTCATTTTAAAATAAACTTTCAAAGACAGGTCTTCACATACAATTAGCACAAGCAAACATGTTTCTCAAGAAGAAAAATAACTGCTTAGAAATTTCTGCCTCAGAAATTTGTTTGGAAAAATGAACTTATAATAACAATTGCTTCCCACTACTTAAAAGGTGAATGAAAAAATGGAGAACATAAAAATTAGTAACTAATATCTACATAATGGCACATATAAAATTACTATGCATTTTAGTACATAAAAGCCCAGACCGAATTAGAAGAATACAAAGTTTTATGTTAATAGCAAGTATAGAAAATCTCTGAGTCATATGAATTCAATCCTTATTATTTTTCTTGTAAAAACAGCCACATGTTTTCTATAATTTTTATATCTGAATATTTTGAAATATTATGCAAATAATGTATGTTCATGTCTGATTTTTTATTCATTTTTTGAAACTTGATTTTTTTGCTTTCATGAGTAAACATATTTATTTAACTGACTTAAATTATAATTAGTTTTAAAATATTTATTTCAGTAATGCTCAGATCATGCATATAGGAAGTATTCCTCTGACTTCCATAACTAGATATAATTTAAAGAATCACTTATTTGAAAACAACTTTTCTGTACTGTAGTTGCTTTGTAGTTTGTGCCCAATTTATAACTCCAACATAGCTAAAGTCAAGGCTGTAGATCAATATGAAATCAGCTTAATGTTGAGGGTCTATAGTGTTAAATTTTTAACAAAAGACTATCAAAATGATCAAGATACATGGCTTAGACAGAGAGCTCTTTTAACATAAAAGACATTTGTTTTTAGTAGAGTTTTCTCAAGTCAAAAGTAACTGTATTGTAAAAGATGCATTTTTTTCTGATGCTGGTGAAAAGTTGTATGTTTAGGTATTAAAAATTGTATAAACAAATACAAATACATAAATGTATGCTACTACTTTTCAACAAAGTATATCAGTGATAAACAGGAGAAGTCCACAAGTCCACAGTTTGTAAGACAAGTGGTAACAACTTGGCATTAACTAGCAACATTGCAGAAGCACCATAGGCTGTTCACCCAGAAATCGTATATTCAGTTCAGCACAAAATCATCATTATTTTCTTGTAGAGTATTAGCATTTGATAAGAGTTCTCAATATTAAAGTAGAATTAAAATGTTCAATAATGATTACTTACAGCTATATTAATTTTAACCATGCTAAACAAAGACCAGGACAGTTTACTGTTTTCAGGTAGGTATATATGGCGATTAGTCATAGTAGAGCCTTCAGTTTCCCAAATACAGAGTAATTCAGATACTTTAAATTTTTTCCTACAAAATAATTTTGGAGAATAATATATAGTTACTGGATGGCAAGACGTTTATTCTTTCACCTCAAAAACCAGGAAAGGTGGACCACTGAGATGGTTTAGTGGGTGGAATGTCTAGGGTACAGGTCTGAGGACTGTCATCCATGGACCAGAAAATGATAGAAAATAACTAAAGCCCAAGCCTACCATTTATCTGTCACATGCACTTAGGCCCATGTGTACCTGTGTGTACATGCAAACACACACAAAATAATAACAATAATAATAATAATAATAATAATTACATAATGATTTTAAATTTTGAAATAGGACCAGAATCCATATTTCCGTTGTTATCAGTATTTTTACTAAACCTCAATGCTGGAGACCTACAGTGATGGTTAATTTTACATGATTTCTGACTGTTATAATATGCACAGATCTGCTAAAACATTGTTGGTAAGTGGATTGAAAATGCTTTCCTGGGAGTCCAAGATGGTGGCAATCAGTGCGCACCATATCTGAGGGGCACAGGATCTGAAACTCTAAAACTGGTGAGTGGAGGGCAGCTGAACCCAGGACATTGAGGCTTCCTGGACAAGAGGGGACAACCTGTGACGTGGGACAGTTTGGGTCCAGGTCACCTGAGGACATCTACGGGGACTGAGAGTGGTAAATAATCAACCCTCCTGCACTTCCTCTTGCCCCAAGCACTGGCCTCCCTGCTTGGTAGAGGCAGCAGTGGTGGCCCCAAGTGTGACCCTCCATGCTCAGTGACTGAGACAGAAGAGGCAGGACTCCCAGGTCTGCAGCTGCAGGGATGGTTCAATATATAGAAAACCACCAATTTAATCCACCATACGAATAAACTCAAGGAGAAAAACCACATGATCATCTCCTTAGATACTGAAAAGTATTTGACAAAATCCATTCATGTTTAAAGTCCTGGGGAGATCAGGGGCACAAAGCACATACCTAAGCATATTAAAGACAATATATAACAAGCCTATAGCCAATATTAGTCTAAATGGAGAAAAACTTAAATCAATCCCACTGAAATCGGGGACTAGGCATGGCTGCCCATTGTCTCCATATCTCTTCAACATAGTACTTTAAGTCCTAGCTAGAGCAATAAGTCAGCTAAAGGATATCAATGGGATACAAATTGGAAAGGAAGAAATCAAAGTATAACTAATTGCAGGTGATATGATAGCATACATGAGTGACCCCAAAACTTCAACCGAAGAACTCCTTCAGCTGATAAACACTTCAGCAAAGTGGCCAGATACAAATTAATTAAAAAAAAATCAAAAGCCCTCCTGTATATGAAGACTAAAGTGCTGAGAAAGAAATTAGGGAAACTACACCCTTCACTAATTATATAACGTACCTTGGTGTGACTCTAAAAAAGCAAATGAAAGATCTGTTTGAAAGAGATTTCAAGTCTCTGAAGAAAGAAATTGAAGAAAATATCTGAAGATGGAAAGATCTACCATGTTCATGGATCAATAACATAGTGAAAATGGCCATCTTGCCAAAAGTAATCTTCAGATTCAGTGCAATTCCCATCAATATACAAGCACTATTCTTCACAGGACTTGAAAGAATAATTCTCAATTTTCTATGAAGAAGAAAATCTCAGAATTGCTAAAACAATCCTGTACAACAACAGATAATATGGAGGTATTGCTTTCCCTGATCTCAAGATGTACTACAGAGCAACAGTAATAGAAACTGCATGATCCTGGCATAGAAACAGAATGGTGGATCAATGTAATTGAATAGAAGACCCAGAAATAAATCTACACACCTCTGGATACTTGATTTTTGACAAAAATGCCAAATGCTTACACTCGAAAAAAGACAGCATCTTCAACAAATGTGCTGTTTTAACCGGATGTCTACATGTTGAAACATGTAAATAGATCCATATTTATCACCTTTCACAAAACTAAAGTCCAAATGGATTTAAGAACACAACATAAAACCAGACACACTAAATCTTCTAGAAGAAAAAAAAATGGGAAGATCCTTGAAGTCAGTGGCACAGGAGACAACTTCCCAACCAGAACACCAACGGCACAAGCTCTTCAATCAACAATCAATAAATGGGACTTCATGAAACTGAAAAGCTTTTGTAAAGCAAAGGACACTGTGATCAGAATAAAACGCCAGACTATGGCCTGGGAAAGGATCTTCACCAACCCTATATCTGAGAGAGGGCTAATATCAACATATCAAGAACTCAAAAAGTTAACAAGCAATGAATCAAGTAATCCAATTAAAAATGGGGTACAGAGCTAAACAGAGAATTCTCAATAGAAGAATATCGGATGGCACAAAGAAACAGAAATGCTCAATGTCTTTAGTC
>JAQQSO010006412.1:0-11326 GCA_028658305.1 Pachyuromys duprasi
ACGGCATTACAGTGGTATTATGAAATTACAATGGAATTATGACATGATAAAGATATTATGTCACTGTAATTGAATTCAGACATCACAATGGAATTATGACATCAAAATGGTATTATGACATCATAATGTTATCATACTATCATAAGTTTTATGACATCATAACCAAACGATTTTGTCATAATAGTATTATGAATAAAAATGGACTAATGATATCACAAAGGAATTTTGATCTAAGAATGATATTATGACATCAAAACCGTATTTTTACTTAAAGATGCCATTATAACACAATAATAATATGACTTTATAATGCTATTTTATCATAAATCAAAAATGTATTATGATATCATAAGGGTCTTATAACATCATTAGGATCTTATGAATTATAATAGCATTATTTCATCATAATAAAATATAACATCATGATGATATTCTTTCATCAAAATGAAATTATGTCACAATGGAATCATTTCCTCCTAATGGCATTATTTCATCATAATGTTGTGGCATCACAATGTATTTATGACATCATAATGGTATTATTGCATAATCATAAAGAAATTCTTGTTCTCCTATGACATGCTAATCGATTCTTTGACATCAAAAAATTGTCATGCCTTCATAATGGTATTATGACAAAATATATAAATATGACATCCTAATGTAGTTATAACATCATACTTGTATTATGACATCATAATGGTATGATGATGTCAAAATGGTATTATGAAACCATTATGTTATTATGACATCATAAAACTATTATGATATCATAAAGTTATTATTTCATTATAAAGGCATTTTGAAATCCTTATATTCTTCTAAGATCCCAATGGATTCTATGTCATCAGAAAGTTATAATGACATCATTATGGTATTATTTTCTCATAATGGCAGTATGACATCATAAACAAATTTTGAAATCACAATGGAGGGATGATATCCTAATGGCATTAATTCATGTTAATAGAATTATAACCTCTCAATGGAATTATGATATCACAATGGCATTATGACATCTAGATAATATTATTTCATCACAATTGAAATATGATATCATAATTGTCTTATGACATCAAAATGCACTTATGACATCATAATGGTATTATACCATCATAATGGCATTATTTACTCATAATTGTGATGGAATTATGAATCCATAATGGTATTGTTTCATCATAATGGAATTATGACTTTAAAGTGGATTTATGACATCACAATGGAATCCTGACATCATAATGATATGAAGTCATCCTCATAGAATTTTAACATCATAATGATATTACTGCATCATACTGGTTTTATTGTATTGCATTGGTATTACTACATCACAATGGTATTATATTATCATAAGACTATTATGACATCATAATGGTATGATTTCATCAAAATGATATTATGAACTTAAAATTGAATTATGAGATCATAAAGGAATTATGACATCATAATGGTATAATGACATCCCAATGGTGGTTTGACATAATAATGCCAATATGATATCAGAAAAATATTATGACATCATAATCTTATTTTTTCATTATAATGGTATTATGAAATGGAAATTGTCTTGTTATTACAGAATTTTACATCACAATGGTATTGTGACATCATTATGGTGTTTCAAAATTTTAATGCCATTATTTCATCATAATGGAAATATTACATAATGCTATCATTTCAAAATAATAGAATTATAACATCATAATGGAATGGCATTATGAGTTCATTATTTTATTATGAAAATTATGGAATTATGACATCCTAAAATATTTATGACCTCAAAATTGTTTAATGACATCATAATGATAATATGACCTCAAATATTCTTATGATATTAAAATGTAATTATGACCTCATAATAGTATTATTTCATCATAATTGTATTATGACCTAAAAAATGGTATTATGACTTCATACAAGAGATGGAGAAAGAATCTCACGTGTGGAAAATACATTGGAAGAAATCCATGTATGAAAATATTAAATCCAAAAAATTCCTGAGAGAGAGACCATCCAAGAAATCCAAGACAATACAAAAGGACTAAAACTAAGAATAATAAGAATAGAGGAAAAAGGCTGTGTCCTCCAAGGTCCAGAAAATATTTTTAACAAAATCATAGAAGAAAATTTCCCCATCTTAAATGAGAGGCCTATAAGAATACAAGAGGCCTACAGAATACCTAATAAATTAGACCAGAAAACATAACAATCAAAACAGTAAGTATACAGAAAAAAGAAAACCATAGGAAAAGCTGCAAGGGAAAAAGTCCAAGTTAATATAATGACAAACCCATCAGAATCAAACCTCCACAGAGATTATGAAAGATAGAAGTGGCTGGACAGATATCAGGTAGACCCTAATAGAACACAGATGTCAGCCCAGGCTACTATACCCAGCAAAACCCTCAGTCATCATAGATGGCTACATCATAGATCAACTACAAAAACAAATTTATAAAATACCTACCGCAAAATCCAGTGGGTATATACTAGAAGGAAAAATAAAACCTGGGAAAACTAAGTATATTTAGGAAAACAAAGGAAACAAATAATCTCACAGTGGAGACACCAAGAAAAAGATAAAAATCCTCAAGTTTCTACCATCAGTAGGAAAAAAAAATTCAAACAGGCTAAGTTCAATGGTTGCAGAAGACTCAAATGCAAACATCTTTGTAAATGTATGTGACTGAAGCTCAAGGGAATAAATGAGATGTAAACTGAGATATAAGGCTCAGTGTGTTTGTAGCCATGAAAATATGAACTTGAAATCCCTTATAGATGAAATACACAGAATGAAAGCTATCGAGAACCCTAGGAATCACCATGAGCATTGCCAACATTGTGGAGCAGAATAAATATGAGTTCAATATATACGTAAAAGGTTAGACTTTCTCTTAGGTATTTCTGGTTTCATGTTTGGTTTGATCACCTTGGCAAAACAGGCAGTTAAGAAGTGCTGGGAGTAGCCCAAACTTTCCCCCTTCTATTTTTGGTGTTACTGGCAGAGTATATCCAACAAAGAGAAGAGCAATGTATTGGACAACTGCTTTTGTTAATTAAACACAAAATGATCAACAAGAGAGATTTAAGGGCAGGTTAAATTTCGTGAAGAGTGCAATATCTTGATAGATATACAAATGATGCTTTGGTTTTGTAAATGACTCAAATGTTCCAATGAAGTATCAGAAAACAATATAACTTTAGAGAATTAGTTCTTAACTAGGGATATGCACCAAAATTACTCATGGGTGTATTTCGAGATGTCTACAGCATTACAAACGCTTTACTATAGAAAATTCTGACTGAGAATATTTTGGTTAAGGGCCAAAATATATTTTAGTTGTCCCATAAGTGATTCTGATGCACATACATCTCATAGTACATCAATTCTAAGACTAAGGAATAAACCAAATTTGGTTCCACAATCAACCAGAGTTTTCACTCTGATGCTTCCTTACCACATACTAATCTCCTAGAAAGATCTAACTCAAGAACTTAGAAGCAATCCTCCTTCCAAGTAATACCTCAGATCTTGAACTCCAAGGCCTTTCAGATGCTTACTAGCCAGGTAGTAGCTATGGCTAAGCAAGTTTTGGAAGATACAGTTTCTCAGAATAATGCAGAAGAAAATGAGCCACTCTATTGCTTAAACATCAATCCTCAGTTTTAATAATGACCCTGGTAGAAAGACTATTATGACCATGATTTAAGAGAGCCAATCGGTTATGGTATAATATTTAGAGTCCATTTTTCCTAAGCAAAGGTTTTTAAGATTACAACTTTCAAATTATATCATACATATTAATAAATCATTTCAAATATAATTATCCAGGAAAAGAAAATGGTTAGGGCAACCAAAATTTACACTTACCCATATCTTCCCTTACTGACAATTTTTATTTTAAAATATTAAATGCAACATGCTGCTAGTATTGGACGTGTGAATTGAACAAATGCTGCATCTAAGGGAGTTCTACCATGACTTGCATGCAAAATGAGAAAAATCAAAGGACAGTTGAGATTTTCACTTGAGAGTCTTAAACAATTCAAAAAAATAGGGCACTTAGATGAAATTTAAGATCTGTTGTCATCTTTTCAAGTAACTGAACAAGTAACAAATCCTTTACCATTACAATTAATTCAATAAGCAAAATAGCTGCAGCTAGCCAAAAATCTCTTCACACTATTATTGTTTGTATTAAGAGGTCAGAATCTAGCTAGGTGGTGAGGGCACTAGCCTTTAATTCCAGCACTGGGGAGGCAGAGGCAGGCAGTCCTCTGTGAGTTTGAGGCCCACCTGTTCAACAGGCTAAGTTCCAGGAAAGCCAGGGCTAGACAGAAAAATCTTGTCTAAGAAAACCCAAAAGTTTCCAAGAAAAAACATTCAGAATCTGAACACACTGATTATGGAATTTAATGTTTTTTTTTTCGAGATTTAAAAAAAAATATTACCTTTATGTGTGAGTGAACGAGTTTCTGCATGTATGTATATGACCTGTGTGCTTGCTGATTAAAGGCCAGAAGATGTTGGATCCCTTGGAACTGCAGTTATTATAGGCTATTGTGACGTTGCCTTGTGGGTGTTGGCAATGGAACCCAAATCCTCTGTAAGAAATACTGAATCATGTGTCTGGTTCCCAAAGTAGAGAAACTTAAAGAAATAATTTTCAGTTATTCTGGATTGGAAGCACATGAGAAAATGGTCATAATTTAATCAGATCTGAAACTGCATTCAATTTTTAATATTCCTTGTTGGTATAATGTTCTTTTGAATTGTATACAATTTCTCATCGTTCATTCAAATGCTGATTTCTCTACCCCACTATCTGGTTTCAATCTGCACATTGTATTGTGATGCTTAGCATCACCTGTCTCAAGTTTGTATAAACATGCCACCGTTTTTTCTCTATGTTGTCAATAAAACAACCTGCCAATAATGTGCAAGGTTAGAATAGGGTGGGACTTCTTGGTCCAGAGAGGAGAGGAAAGAAGCCAAAGGGTAGGAGCAGAGGTCAGCAGGAGAGAACTTAGAACCACATGGAGAGATGAACAGGTCCTAAGTGTGACTAAAAGTAAACACAATGAGTAAAATGTGAATGGTAGGAAACTATGTGATTTTGGAGGTTTAGAATGGAGTAATCACTGCCCAGTATTGTGCTCTAGGCTAATTAAATAAATCCGAGGCTCTGTTATGTGATTTGGTCTGGTATTTCTGGTTTAGGAATAACCACTTGCTAAGAGATAAAAAAATCATAAATATTAATATTCAACTACAATTCCTATACATCCTTTTGCAAAATGGGGCACTATTAAACTGAAGATATTTGTATGAAGGAATAATTTAAATAAACTACATTAGTAGGTAAAACTCATTGAGAATTTATAAGTTTGTTATTTGCTATATTCTTATCATTTCTGAATAAAAACTAATTCACAATTCTTTTTGTTTGTTTGTTTGTTTTTGAAACTGGATTTCTCTCTGTAGCCATGGCTACTCCTGGGCAAGGGAAACACAAGTAATGGCATCTCAAAAAAAAAAAAAAAAAAAAACCTAGAGTGCTGAATAGGTGTTGAAGTTTACAAATGGAAAAATACAAAGACAAAGACAACTGCTACTATATTAATGCTCTTCATGTTGTAGCAATTAAAACACAGCACGAAAAATAATGTTATTGTGTCTGGGTAAATATTGAATCTAGCCTCACACCCTGTTCGTAAATATTCATGAGCTAGTAAATACATTAAACATAGATAATGAAATTTTCCTGCTTTCAGATTTTCCAGGATACGTGTCCTTACATGAGTCTGATCAAGAAGAGACAACCTAAGATTGTATGCATCAGCAATGCTGACAATTTGAGTAATCCTATCATCAAGAGAGTCAATATCCAAAATAGGTTAAGAGTCTAACTTATGGTAGCAGAAAGAGCAAAAATTTAACCCTGTGGATTAATTAATTGCCAAAAAAAAGCAATGGGAGCTTGACTTGGAACAATTTTGACTTGGAACAAATAACTTCTCCTTTAATAAGGACCCCAAAAATTATTTCATCAAGGCTAAAACTGTAGTCATCATTTCAAAAAATGGCCCCGTGGATTGGCAATGAAAAAAAGAACACTACTATTCAATCTCCCTCTCTCACAAGTGGAGCACTGGCAAAGAGCAACAACCCGCTGCCCCCTCGAACTTTATTCATCCCCAGATACTCAAAGGAATCTATCTCCAGAGCAGGGTTCCGGTTTTCCTGGAAATTAACCATTCAGAGGAAACATGATCCTAAGGGACATGAGGAGTCCTGCCTTGCTCAACATCCTTAATCTCTCTTGTAGGTTTCTCATGGCTACAGAAAACAAGACACCTGTGGGGAAAAGCTAAGGACTTGTGGGGAAAATATGGTTTAGAGCATCCAGGACCCTTTTTGGAGGTGCATCCAGTTTGGGGGATTGCCAGCCCCACCTGCAACGTTAAAAACAGGGCTGACAGGCTGTTTTCCAAGCATCAACAGCTTTTAACACTGCTTTGGTTTCAAGACGGGGTCTTGCTATGTAACTCTGGCTGGACTGGCAACCCATGGCAATCCTCCTGTCACAGCAAAGTGTATTAACTCCCACACAGAGTTGCAGTTCTGTTAAAAGTTAATGGGATAGGTCAAGACTCTTCACAATAAAAAGGTTTTTTAATACTCCTAACATATTCCTACGTCTATCTCTTAACAGACTGCCACTTTAGGGGACAAAATAAATCATCACCATCCTTATCCTCCTAAAGCACACACTCCAGAAGAAGTGGTGGTGGAGCAATACAGAATTTACACCTCAAAAGAAAAGAAAAGAAAAAAAAACAACAACAAAAACCCCACTATAAACAATAAACAAAAACATCAGCCATTGTGTGGATATTTGACTAGGTTTTTCAAGAAACAGTAAAGAGTGAGCCCAGCAGAGCATAGAAGGCTTAGAGGGTTCTGTCTGTGGAAAGAGACAGTAGGAGGATCATCGCCCTAAGAAAAGCACAAGGCCCTAAATACCGCCCTGCTTGGATCAGAAGGCATCTTAGGCCTGTTTCCTCGAACGTTAGTCTCAAGCATCTAGAAAAAAACATGCTAACAAGGCTGTGGTGTGTAAGAGCAACTTAAGGCTATGACTGATTTGAAAGAATTTATCCCCTGGGAAAACAAGCAGGCAGTAACCACATGTGAGCACTCTGTGTATTCCAACTGAATACAGGTATTCCAACTGAAAGCAGGTTCCCTGCTAACCCCACTGGCCAGTCCAAGGGCACAGGGATCTCAGACCTGCAAGAGGGCTGCCCTTCCAGCCTCCTTGCCAAAATCTGGTAGGCTCTGCTCCAGGCCAAATGGGAAGCTGGAGTGGTGTTCCAGGGCTGCTCCACCTAAGTCTTGAACCTGTGCTCTGGAATCTTGCTAAAACCGGGCTCCTGCATCCTCCCTTGCCATGGGTGCCTGGCAGGTCTTTTTGCCTGACTGCTGTAACTCACTGGCCCGCCCTAGGCAGCAGGTGCCCAAGGAACCCCACGGGACCTGGGGTCCCAGTGCCTCCAGTTTTCAGCCCACCTCCATGGCAAGCAGCACAGGGGGCTGAGCTCAACAGCAGTAGCCATACACTGACTGCTTAGTCCAGCTCCTGGCACTGTCCATTGTGTACAGATCAAGGACAAGAGGGCAGCCAGCCGAGGGGGCAGGGGACAGCTTCCAAGAAACCAAGGACAGCAAAGAGCCCACACCTGATTGAGATCATGTCCAATCAACAGCCTCTAATCTCAGTGCCTGAAGAAATTCTTCCTGCAGATTTGTCATCTGTCTCAACAGTCAGAGTGTGTCCCCTATGCCTTGCAGAATAGCTGGGGAATATAACTGTGACAAAAGAATTGACCCCTGTGCACCATTGTCTGGTTTGCTTGTGGTGGAGCTTAAGCTCCTAGCATTTAGCAGGCTAGAGCACCCATCCTGGGTTTTCTCACTTAATCAACACTTTCTGTTTGGAACTGGCAGTACTCATCCTCTAGCACACACTTAGGGAATGTCAAAGGAAAAGTATTCTTTTTCTTGCCTGCCTCCAAGCTTAGGGGTAATTCTAGGTCACTGGTGAGGAAACCAAGGCTCAGAAGAGAGGTTGAACAAAGGTCACACAAACTTACAACTTGGTGCTGAGAAGGTCCTCAGATTTTCTCACTCCAGGTTTAAAGAGGGTTTTCTAAGTATCTCCCAATATTGCCTATCACCGGTCCAGAGGTACAGCCTTCTGGCCTACCTCTTCACTTTTGCCTTCCTCTTCCCCATGTTTATTTTGCAGTGACTTAAATCAACATGTGGTCCAAGACTCAGCACATGGTGGTAACTTTTTGCCCCAGGGCTCCAGAACATCTCTTAAATTCCAAAAGAGTATCTCTTGACCTATGCTATCATGACTTGTCTCCAAGGAAAACTAGAGTCCCCTGAATGTTGGCATCCCTTGTTCCCCATAGTAGGCCCCTAACCCTGGGCTTGGCCTCAAGATTAGGATACCAACAGCACCACAGCACCTGGTCCAACACCAAAATATCCCAACTAGCTCTGAGAACTTTGATCTTCAGCTTCTCAAAGACTTGGTCTCTCTGTCTTTAAGATGAGGACAAACAAGAGGAAGATTTGAGAAGCTCTTGAATAAGCTAAGTTCCTCAGGAACAATCGTCCATAAGCCACTCTCAAGATGCTGAGCCTGAAGCTTCTAACACTCTTATTTTGAATGGAAAACCCGCTGAGAGAGATGGTTCCGTGGTTAAAAATACTTACTGTTCTTGCAGACAACTTGCAGATACTCTTCTCAGTATGCACAGCTGAATACCTCACAGCAACCTGAAACTCTAGTTTCATGGGATTTAGCACCCTTTTCTGGCCTATATATACACCAGCACACACATGGCATGTATGCACCAGACACACACATACATGTAAACATAATTTTTACAGTGTTCTTCCTGGGCATGCCCTAGTAGTACACTTCTCCAATCTTTTAAGGGGTACAGGAAAGCCAGTCTCTAAGTCTGAGCTCTATATAGTGAATTTCAAGCCATCTAGGACTGTATAATGAGATCATGTCTACCATGTCTCTAAAGTAATAAAGACCAGAGAGGTATTTTTTTCCATAGAGAGCATTTATATTCTCCCTAGGCCTGGGTCCTATTAACTGGCTCCACGTTGGAGATTGTCCAATTCTCTGAGATTCACAGGGACTCCTGATTAATTTATTAATTGAAGAGAGAGTAACTGTTTTAAGAGAGAGATTTTGCCTTCTGAAATGGTTTCCTGTGGCCCTTTATGGACCCACTAGGGAACCCCTGGCTCAGCTCCCTGTGGCTCAGCAGGGTTCAGTTGCTCTCCCTGGGTGCAGCTCAGACTCCCTGAGTCTGAAGGAATGGAACAAGGAAAGAAGTGGAGCTGTGCCTGCACCAGAGAGCACTAGCCCGCCAAGAAGCCAGATGGTGGGTGCACCTGGTGGGCCCCTTGCCTGGTGCCACCCCCTCTCCCACTGCTGCCCATGCAGCATCTCCACAGCCTGACAGCCCACCTGAAACAGACGGGAGAGCAGCACCACTCCAGGCTCTCTGCTTCTTCTCTCTAAATCTGTCACCCAGGCCTGCCAGCCAGCACCCCTTGCTGTCTCACCTGCCCCCTCATGGTCACCTTACCTCCCGCCCCTGACAGAAGCTCCCTCTTGCCAAACTGCGTGCCCACAGTGATTCTCCTCAACCCCTGCGTTCCTGAGGGCAGACAGAATCCGGGCATCTCAGCAACAGTGCCCTGGGAAGAACAGGAAGAAGCACGGAGAAATGGAAGTGTTGCATGCAGAGTCACAGTGGGAATGTCCAGGCAGCCTCTGCCACCACCATCACCCAACAGTGTGGTCTCTGGCTCCAGGGAAGCCCTGCCCATGCCCATGGATGCCAGTGCCAGCACCTCCCAGGTAGGCTTGCAAGGTGGAGGCTTAGGGACTGTGGTGGCCACCCTGCCGCTCCAACTGCCTCCACCCATGCTGCCCCTGGCCACCTTCTCAGCAGCCAAACCTGACAGCTCTCCATCTGACCTGACCACGTCCTTGGCTGAGCTACAGGTTTTCCGGGCTTGGCCTCAGGCGTTCAGGTCCTGGCCCCAGAGGATGAGAGTGGTGCTGTGGCCCCTTTCAGAACAGGAGCTACAGTAGCATATGAAAAGTCTGTACCCGGCCATGGACAAGCAGGAGAAGTGACTGCCCATGTCCTGGAGCCTAAAGGACAAGTTCTCCTTCATTGGCTTCTCACAGAACAGCCTGTAGGTGCACTAAAATGGTATGGATTTCCAGGTCCCCCTTAGAGATCTGACTGCTGGGCAAGGCTCTGGGCTAGGGAAGGAGCTGGACTTCCTAGGCCAGGAGCAGGATGCTTTGAGGGGATCGTGGATGAAGGGACACATTGCCCCTTCTGATTTCCCTAAGATAAATATATGGACAGAGTTGGGTTACATTGTTCTCCAGGTGGAGAGGGTCAGCCAATCTCCTCTTATTCAGCAGGAGTGCGACACATCTGGTTAGGCAAGAGCCAAGATAACCAGGAGGAATAGGGAAGTATGATCAGTAGGTTATTTGTCCCAAATTATGCCAAAGATTGTGTAGGAGTACAAAATGACTAGGGGCCCAAGTAAGATGTCATTGTACCTTACTGAAAGCAACAGGGAGGGTGAGAGGGGAACCTCAGGATTCCCTGTTTTTTCAGGGAGCAGAACTGCCCCCTCCCCTGTCACAAATTGGAAATGTCCTGTGTTTCCAGGTTGGTGTAAATGAAGTTTTGTTGAAAACAAGGGTATTAAAAGATGCCAATTAGCCTCTTGAAGAAAATTAGCTTATATTTTGCACCTGCAGCTAACATAATTAACCAATTTAGGCCTCTGCACTCTGCCTTAAACAAAGCCTTAAAAAATTCGATTGTATAGAAAGTTATGAATGACAGGGGCAGGGTTGAATTGCAACTCAGATTAATTGCCTGCATCAAGGTTACTTGTGTGAAAGAGTTTAAAAAATGCAGTGCTATCAGTTTGGATACACATCCTGGAGGTTCTAAATGTAAAGCAGAAGAGTGTTGATATCTAAGCATTCGACTGGCTCTAAAGAAAGGGGTCTTCAGATCCTAGTGACATGTATGTAGAGGATATAAACTTTGTGGCAACATTCTGAAAGAATTAACACCTGGGGTTTGAGAAGAATCTTGAAAAATCAGCTACTGTTTAATGAGTATGGCAACAGAAATCTGCTGAATAATTTGTTGTAAAGACTACTCAAAGAAGGGCCTTGTTGAA
>JAQQSO010006413.1:0-11326 GCA_028658305.1 Pachyuromys duprasi
GGAGGGTAGGAGGGACTGAGGGAGGGGGCTATGCCTGGGATTCAAAGTACCTAACCTGTGATTGAGATAAAAATAAATAAATTAAAAAAAATGCCAAGCTGTTTTCCAGATTGGCTGTACCGTTTTATATTTTGACCAGCCATGTATGAGCTGGAAAGACCATTATCTTTCCTTACTTAAATTTTTTCTTTTTTTTTAAATAACTCAGTTAGTGGCTTCTAATGGTGATGAGTCTCCTGCCTGTTTCTGCTTAACAGCAGACAACACACTGAAATCACAGGCTGACTAGCATTTGGGTTGGTCACTATACAGATTTTAGCGGGCTTGAGAGGTGCTTTTCATCTATGAAGATACAATTTATAGTTCTATTCCAATGTGTTTTGAATTTGCATTTCCTAATGGCTAAAGATGATGGATACCCTTTCCTGAATTTCTTTTTCATATGTGGCCTCTTCTGTAAAATAGATAAAATCTTTTGCCCGTCATATAATGAGATTGCTTTATGTTCTTACCATTGAACTTAAGAGTTCTTCATACATTCTACATGCTAGACTGTTGTGAGATACGTAGCCTGTCAAAATTTCACTGCAGAGCTTGCCTTTTCATTCTCTTAACACACTCTATTACAAAGCCAAAGTTTCTGATTTTGAACAAGTTACAATTTATGAGCTTTTTCTTTCGTGGACTGAGCTGTTGGTTCAAATTTAAGGACTGTTTGGCAGCCCTGAGTCCAGGTTTTTCCGGAGCTTTTATGGTTGTATGCCTTCCACTTTGAAGTCCATGATCTGTTTTGAGTTAATTTTTTATATAAAATGTGGGGTTGAGGTTGAGATTCATTCTTCTGCCTATGAATATCCAATTACTTCAGCACCATATGTCAAAAGTGCTATCTTTACTTCTTTCAACTGATTTTGCACCTTTATATATATAAAAAAAAAGTCAGCTGGTGGCTTTTTAATGGTGACATGAGTATACTGCGAGTCTGTCCTTAACAGCAGATAACTGACAGCAATCAGGAGTGTGGCAGTGACCTAGTCAGCACAGATGTCTTCATGAAAACATGACTGCTAAAAAAAGAAGGAAAGTTGTTACCAGCTGCTTGCATCTTTAGCAAACTTTCAATACAGAGTGACAGATTTCCAGTACAGCTCTGTTGTTGGGCTTCAGCACTTATCAGCAGCTCTGCTACCTCCATCTTGCTCATTATGAAGCTAATTTCATAGAAGCCAGGCACTTCATCTTTTATCAGTTGAAAGTCAAGAGTTATTTAAATTTTACCGACATGCACAGCCACCATCACCAGTGTTTGCAGTTTGGTTCTTATGCTTCAGACTGACTAACTTTCTCCTCTCAACTCTACTTAAAACAGGGGACAGATGCAGCTATGAATGGGTCTCTCCTTTAAATGTGCGTGCTGCTCTCACCTTTACTTCAGTGTAAAATGGGATATTCATTCTACATTCTTTATCAACTTTCAGCTCTCTGTCTGGACTATACATTGTCGCTTACTCATCCTTTCAGAGAACAGAAGCTGCATGTATTTTCCGGTCAATGAAGTTTATCACTGAAAATGATTTCCTACCCACTTGCTTTCAAAGAAGAACCTGTCATAAAATGAAGACCTCTAACAGGAGTTGACAGATAGCCTGATTCTCTAGGGCCCCAAAAGGTGACCACAACCACCAGTGTCAAATCCAGTTCTTCATCCCATGCCCTATATGCAGAGTCATGACCTTATCTGCATGGCTGATCATCAGCAACCTCACTTCTCTTTTCACTGGTCTGATTTCCTTCTGTGCTATTTCTGGTTTCTCTGAGACTCACAAGCGATTTTACTTCATTGACTCACACAGTCTTGATTTCCTTCTTGCTACAAATTGCCTTCATTTGCATTTAGATTATTCAATTGCTCTGAATGGGTCCCCTCCCTGCCAGAAGCTCTTCATACATCTCTACTGGAAACCCTATGAATGAAGCCAGTCTCAGCATAACCAGCTCCTGCTTTCATCCCCCAGACCTCAGTCACACATACACTGCTGCCAAGGCAATGGCAAAAGGCTTCAGGGCAATTCACATTTGCTTTAGGAGTTGAAGTTATTTAAAGCTCCTCATGAGACTTTTTTTTTTATGTTCCCTGCCTTACTCCAATTCATTCTTAATGGGGGGACTTGGGTCAAGACAACCTTGTACCATATTTTAGCAGTGTTGCAGATTGCTAGGTCTTAACAGCAGGAAATAGAGTCTCACCTTCTCTCTGGGTAGTAAGTGCTTCTGGACAGGAACTGGTTCTCAAGGAAGTGTTTGCCTGGGTAAAAGGTGAGTGAGTAGACCCACAGCCTGAGAAGACTTTGTGAAGGTCAGCTTCTATCAGAGTCCTGTGCTAACAAAAACTTAGTGTCTCCTGTCTGCATCGTTCTTTTACACCTTACTACTTCTTCAATTGTTTTCCTAGTGTATTAGCTTTCTGTTGCTGCAGTAAAACACCTGAAAAAAAATCAGCTAAAGAGGAGAGAAGATTTATTCAGCTGATGCTTTCAGAAGTTTGGCTTACGATTGGTCAGTCATTGCTTTTGGGCCTTCGATCAGGATACAGAGAAGCTGCTCAATTCTTGGCAGTGAGGAAACAGAGAAGAAGGGGCTAATGTCTCAGAAATCCCTTCTAGTGCATACTTCCAATGATCTAACTTCCTTCTGTCAACCTTCTCTGCCTGATGTTTCACCACTTCAAAGTAGTGCCATGGCAGAGAGAGACCAAATTTTTGACCATAAGCCTCTGAAGAACTTTTAAGATAAAAAAGAAAACATAATGTGTTGATGAAACCAGTCACCCTTTTCTCCTTGTGGAGATTTTAGGGTTTTTTTCTTTATCATTTTAGTCTTCTGAGATTTATGGTACAGATTGGATGCTTAAACAGCAAAAATTAATATTTTATAGTGCAGGTATCAAGAAGGCTGAAAGCAAGGTATCAGGTTGGTTTCTGGTGAGGAAATCACACCGGACCTCTGGCTTGGAGAGGCCACCCTTTTGCTGTGGCTCAGGATGTCCTTCCTTCTCTGTGTGCGCAGAGAGAGCATGCACCCGGCTACCTCCCCTCTTCTTCTTCTTTTTTTAAGAAGAACATTTATTTAGTTAGTTAGTTCATTATTTGTTTATTTTGGACAAGTGCACAAATTTATATTTTAACAGTCTGAGTCCATCATTTTTAAATAGTATAATACAAAGGAAGTTATGAATTGCATAGTATAACTAGTATTTTGGAAAAAATTCTATTAGACAATTGATTAAATCTAATTGCTAGTTTTGACCAAGTACTTGTGTTCTGGGCACCGCTGTGCCTGAGCACACCAGCAATGACCGCCCAAATGAGGAGTTAAGTTTCTGTATGGAGGTGGCATGCAAATACTGTCACATGACCACAGCAGACATTTGAAGGCAAGAATAGAAGGGTGTCTTCTTCAGCATTTTGTTGCTGTGAAGAGACACCATGATTAAGGCAACTCACGTAAAGTCAAACATCTTATTGGGGCTGATTTACAGTTTCAGAGTATTAGTCTATTATAATTTCATTGTGGCAGGAAGCATGGCACCATGAAGGCAGGCATGGTGCTGTAAGAGACCAGAGTTCTGCTGCTTAATCTGAGCAGTGTTTGGCAAAGGTTTCATCTCATTAGAACACCTTAAGTCTATTGGTTGTTTGCTCCCACAATGCAACAATGGCATTTTGCCATTATTGCACCAAGTATCTTGCAGGCAGGTCATTGTTGTAGATCTATGGTTTTGTAGTGTTGACTTTTGTCCATAATATGTTCTTTCCATAAAATGAAAGAAATTCTGTTAAATATTCAATATGTTTTATCACAAAACAGATTTGGGAGTAGGGAGAAAGTTCAGTATATAAGGTCCTTGTTGTATAAGTATGTGGACTTGAGTTTGAAACCCCAGAAACCTGTGACACAGTATAATATCACCAATCCTGACATACATGGGACCTCACCCCACTAACTTAGAACTTTACATAAGATCCCCAAAGGCCCTATCTCCACATACAGTCATATTATGGGTAGGGTCTTCAACGCATGAATTTTGTTGGCACAAATTCCAGGCCATAACATATTCCTGTTCGTATGCCTTCTATCAAACTTCTCTGCCTGATGGATGGTTTCACCACTTCAAAGTAGTGCCATGGGTGGAGACCAGGTTTTTGATGATAGGACAAGATTTTTTTTTGTTTTTTTGTTTTTGTTTTTTTTAATCAAAATTTTTATTTATTTTCATATCAATCACAGATTAGTTTTTTGCATCCCATGCATAGCCCCCTCCCTCATTCCGTCCCACCCTCCCCAACCCTCCCTCATCTCCTCCCCGCCCCCTCCAAGTCCACCAACGGGGGAGGATCTCCTCCCCTTCCATCTGATCATCTTGTCTGATAGGACAAGTTTTAAAATTCATTTTCAGGTTAGCGTGCAAAGTGTAGGCTTTCAGCAAGGCACCTCTATTCACACATCATTAAAGCTACTTGAAAATAAAGAAAACACCAACGTACTTTTAACAAGGGGGCAAGTAGAAACAACTGTGAGAGTGTATAAAGTGGAAGAGAACAATGTTAACTGAAGAAATGTCAAATAAATATCGAATGTTTCTTGAACCAAAGAAAGTATATAATCAATCTGTTTAGTATATGTACAAGAAGGGCATATTTGCAAGGCACCTCAGAGCATTACCAAGACAACACTTTTCAGTAACATTTGTGAATGTGTTCTTTGGTTCTTTAAGGCTAGAAAAAAATTTTAGTCACCCTATGCAGCCCCTAACAAGCTACCCATGTTCCAATACATGGTCCTATGCCAGGGTACGTACAGGCAGTACTAAATAGACACAGTGTGCTTATTCGTTGATTATTTCATTTTGTATGTATGAGTGTTTTGCTTGGTTGTATCTATGTGCACAGCATGTGTGCCTGATGTCTGTGGAAGACGAAAGAGGATATTGGATTCCCTGGAACTGAAGGTAGGGATCATTGTGAGCCGCCATGTGGATGTTGGGACTCAAACCTTGGTCCTCTGCAAGAGCAAAAAGTGCTCTAAACTGCTGAGCCATCTATCCAGACCCTCAGTGGCTTAAAACACACACACACAGACATAGGAAAAATCAATAGGTGAATGGAGGGTAATTAGGAGGGAGGGAATGGGAGAGGGTATTTATCAAAATACATTATATTTCTGTACAAAATTTCCCATAATAAATAAATAAATAAATAAATGTATTTTCAAACTAAATTTTAAACTCAAAAGTCACCTAATTGTTCCTTGCCACTGTTTGAAACTTAGCATATATTGAAATAAAATATATCAGTATTAACAATCGATGTGGCAATGTTTTTCATTGTTTTGTTACTTTAAGAGAGTTATCTAACTTTTAATAGGATTGGTCACATGCATGGTCCATTACTAAGTGATGCACAAACAAAACTACATCATGCTTATAAGGCCTAGCATTTATAGAGTAATAGAAGAACACTCTAGAGAGCAGGCCATTAATGAGGAGACAAGAAACAAGCCTTAACGACATAAGTATGTCATGGTGTATTATCGATAGATCAAGAATCACTTGGGCTAAAACATTATATGTCATAATATACATATGTACATTACCATGTAGGTGTGCAAACAATACCATATGTATATATGAAATGTGATCAAGAATCCAGAATCCTCACAGCATTTAGGAGTAAATGTGAGAAGGGATTGGCTGTTATAGTTATACTCACAGAATTTGATAAAAAATTTGAAGGCTTTATGGCAGACAGCCAGATCTTTTATAAAAATCAGAATTTTATGTCATTTCTAACTACATTCATTCAGAAGTATAACCCTACCTCTCAAACCAGGTGTTTTTTATTTAAATATAGCTTTTGAGGACAGCTATCTAAATTTATCTTTATTACTAAAATAGAGCAAATGAAAAAAGATCTGCTCCTGTCTCTCTGTGAAAGTTAGAATATAAGTCTGTTTGCCTAATTCCTACATGTAATAGAAATAGACCAAAATAGAAATAGAAGGTTTAAAGGTAGTTTAACCAGCTAGGATTTTTTTTCAAATTTTTTTGATAAGTAAATTATACCTTTTTTTTAAGTTAAAAATATTTCCAGCTTCTAAGCATTATATCTGAACATAGGGATCCCCAAAAGCTACCAGGAGTCAGGAATACCCATCCCTAAAGCACAGGTGATGCTGGTCCCTCAAAAGTACTCTACATGCTCACACCAGAACACTGGCCAGGGACCATTCCCAAGTCCTTTATTGGGCCAGTAATGCTGGAAGCTGCCCTCAGAGTGGAGGTCCTATTGTGGTTGGGTCTGCGACACCCTGGTCTTGACCGTCCGCCCCCCAAAACACTGAGGAAGGTCGCATCCGTTACTTGTTGTGTTCTTTCACGTATTCCCAGCCATTCTTGGAGTATTCTTGGGCCTTGGAAGGGGCCACGAACAAAGCTTCCATGACTGAGATGATGCCTGAGTTCCAGGAATCACGAAAGTTCAGGAAGTTAATCTTTGGCGGGGCGGGGAGCTGTGGCATCTCCAGACCTGTCTGCTGGCACACATCCTGGCTGAACCGGCACTACCTCCTCGGCCTTCCTTAAGGCAGCCTTGCTCCCCTCGCTAGGCCCAGTAACTCCTGGACATAAACAAGACAGACTGCGCCTGCCACACTTCTCTTGAGGAGGAACCCCATTACTGACCACACTTCACTCCCCGTGCAAGGACTAGTAAATTACTTCTTGAAAGGAATCTACCAACCTAAAGTTTCCAAAAGTCAAACTTTAGTCAAAATTTCATTGGAGAAAACAAATACTACTGTTCAACAAACTTCAGATCTAGTGAATCAAAATCCAAATTATTATTTAAAGAACAGAGGCATGCTCTGTGTGAATTTTTTTAACAAAATGCTTAGGAATGAGAAGAAAAAAATGACAAAAGGTAGTGGTCTTACAAGTTTTCCTCACCGGTTTTCTTAAACATAACAAGAGCTTCGTCAATATAAATTTGTGTCCACCTTTCCCTGATCTGGTGCAGCCTAAGACAACAATGACCTCCTATTTCAAACTCTGTGGTCTCTGGTCTTGCTGACATTTCTTCCTCTCAGCCATAGCTTTCTATTTCCTGCTTCTAAGTTCCTTCTTTTTAGGCTATTCTTTAAATGCCCACAAATTCAAAGTGATCAGTCCCAATCTTTTCTCCTTCTGTGTAGGCTCTGACCAGTCATGTCACCCACAAAATCATTTCCACCATCTCTTCTAGACCACTGCCACCAAGTCAATATTTCTGGCTTAGTCATTCCTCCTTTGTTTAAAATAAATCAATCTATTTATTTACTTTACATCCCAGTAGGAAGTTCCCTGCCCTTCTCTCTTCCCAGCCCCTTCTCTCAACTCTCCTCCTCTCTTCCCAATCTCTCCCTCTCACCTCCCCTCTCCTTCCCCTGTCTCACCTTCCATTTCCTCTCAGAGAAGGGTAGACTTCCCATGGGTTTCAACCTACCTTGTCATATCAAGTAGGACTGGGCCTGTGTTCTTCTATGAGGCTAGAAAAAGCTCCCATCTGATAGTCAGATGCAAATTTCCAGCTGCCTTGTATACTGAATGTATTTAAGGAGACCTTCATTCTAAATTCATACCTCTACTTTAATATACAGTGAATCTGTCTCTCTTACAACTCCATCTTAGATGCCTATGTGGAGTCACAATGAACCCTGCAACTAACTGAATTGGTTTCCAAGGGCTACCAAGACAAATGAGCATTGGATGAGAGAGTTAAGATAACACTTGATTTTCACAGTTCTGGATGTAGACATTGCCAACTGCAGATGACAGATGACGGATACTTTGTCTTCTTAGAGCATTGAGATTGAATCCATTGTAAACTGCTGTGTGTGTGTGTGTGTGTGTGTGTGTGTGTGTGTGTACGTGCATGCACATGTGAGTGCATGCTGGCAATCCATGGTGTTTCTTGGTTTGAAGACACATTCCTCCAACTTCTGCTCTTGTCATCACATGTACTCTCACCAAGCAGTACTTTTTTTAAAGCACGTTTTCTGAAACAGCTGATGTCTTCTCTTCTTAGAATTCGGCTTTGGATTCTCACACAGGTCTATGGAACTTACAATTATCTATAATTTGCGAGCCTGGTTGAAACCTTTATTCCTCCCTACAAGACCACAACAGTGTTTGGTCATGCTATTTTTTCAGCTACTCTTTATATAATGAAGTGGTGTTCATCCTCTCAAATTTAATTTAAATATCTCCCTTAGGAACTTATCTGAGGGACTGGCGAGGTGGTTAAGAGCTCTGGCTGTTCTCCAGGAGGTTCTGAGTTCAACTCCCCACCACATGGTGCCTCACAACCATCTATAATGAGATCTGATGCTCTCTTCTGGCGTGTAGACATATATGCACACAGAACACTGTGTACATAAGAAACATAAATATTTTTAAAAGAATTTATCTGAGAAAATCTACTTATTTCATCTCCACATAAAACTGGTCATCTTAAACAAAATGTGATATATGTATATAATAGATAGATGCACATATATATGTGTATATGCCATGGGATATTATTCTGCCATTTAAAACTAAATACTTTATTTGTGACAACATCGATAAACAGAAAAATATAATGTTAAATAAAATAAGTGAAGTACATAAGGATTAAGGCTACATGTTCCCACTGCAGTGGAGATTCAAGGAATTAATCTTACAGAAGTAGAAAGTGAACATTGGATAAGGAACACACGGATAAAGAAAAACTGGAAACAGATACCTAGACATAGTTATATAGGATAAACAAGTTCTAATGATGTATACACAGTAGAACAACTATAGCTTACAGTAATTTATTAAGATTGTTATGAATAACTAGAAGTTTTAAAATTCTGAACAGATGAAATTAGAAGTGTTTAAGGAATTATAGCAGTAAAAAAACTTATTTTAATCATTACAAATTATATACACACATTGAGTCATCAGTGTGCCCCATAAGCATATACAATTTTAAGTGTTAAAAGTTAAATGAAAAACTGAAACAAAATAAAATCTGAAAAAAATATCTTTTTAATCACTCTTTTGAGTTGTTACAACAGCAACCTTAAACTAAAGAACTTTTTAAAGATTTTATTTTACTCATGTGTAGATGTATGTGTGTGTAAGTATGAGTGTGTAGATGTATGTGTGTGTAAGTATGAGTGTGTAGATGTATGTGTGTGTAAGTATGAGTGTGTACATATGCCATCAGGCACCAGAGGCTAGAAGACAGTGTCAAATTTCCTTAAATTGGAGCTACAGATGGTGGTGAAATACACAAATCTGGTCCTCTGGAAAGCAACAAGTACTCTTAACATCTGAGCCACCTCCTCAGCTTTTCTTAAATACAATACAGCAGTATCCTAAGTTTTTATTTTCTATCTCATTTTTCAAATTATCTATTTCCCACATATCAATACTGTAAGGCCTATATCTTACCCATCCAGGTCATGTTATGATATACTACCTGGAAAGCAAAGGTAACTGCAAACCCTGAAACAAATGTCATTTCTTCAACTTTAAGTTATAAGTATACAGCTGATTGAATTAAAGTAATGAATTATAATTAAGAAGTTGATGAAAAAGGATAAAATTATAATTATGTGGCAAATTTACAGTCATTTAGGGCTTATAGATACTCAGGAAAGCAAAAATATTCTCCTCAGATCTCGGGGCTTGAATCAGACATTTTGAAAACTTAAGTACCTGATTTTATAATTAATCACCCAACAACACTCAACTTTGCTTTTTATAGATTTTTTTAAGTGTTGAAGTAAACCAAATAAGGTCAAACAAAAGACAAGAAATAGCAGTTTTACTGAATAAGTAATCATTAAAAATCTATCTTGTCCTCGGTCTTCTAGGAAATAAAGGAAAGACACTGTCCTTGAGCTTCAGATTGTATAGCCTGTGATGATGCTGTCTGCATAAGTTGCCTCAAATATTCTTGAACTGATAACCATCAAGTTCTTGTCTTCAGAACTATATGTTAATGATTCCTTGGTAATACAAACATGGCCTTATTATTCAAGATCCTGCGGACACTGTGAACTGAATACACAGACCAAAATAAAACTTCAGTTTTTCCCATATTCCCTCTACAGATAAACATCTGGCTTAAGAATTAATGCTCCTTTTTTATGATTTCTTTATTTTTATTTTTTTTAATTTTAACAATTTTATTTTATATTAATCACAGGTTATATACTTTGTATCCCAGCCGTAGCCCCCTCTCTCATTCCCTCCCTATCCCACCTTTCCCTCCCTCCTCTCCTCCCTGCCCCTTTCCAGGTCTACTGATAGAGGAGGACCTCCTCGTCTTCCATCTAACTCTAGCTTATCAGGTCTCTTCAGCAATGGCTGCAATGTCCTCTTCTGTGGCCTAGCAAGGCTGCTCCTCCCTTGGGAGGCGGGGAGGTCGAAGAGCCAGCCATTGAGTTCATGTCCAAAATAGTCCCTGTCCCCCTTACTGGTATACCCACTTGGGTATTGAGCTACCATTTTCTACATACAAGCAGGGGTTCTAGGTTATAACCATACTTGGTCCTTGGTTGGAGAGACAGTCTCATAAAAGACCCCTGTGCCCTATATTTGGTCCTTGTGGAGCTCCTGTACTCTCCAGGTCATACTAACTCCCCCTTCTTTCATATGATTCCCTGCACTCTGCCAAAGGGTTGGTTATGTTTCTTAATATTTCTTTGATACACTGCTAGGTAGAGTCTTCCTGAGGCCCGCTGTGGTAGGATCTTGTCCTATTACTTGTTTTCTCCTACATCCAATGCCCATCCAATTTGACTTTCTAAGTGAGGATTAATCATCTTACCCCAGTCCTCTTTCTTGTTTATCATTTTTAGGTGTATAGATTTCAGTATGTTTATCCTATCTTATAGGTCTATATAAGTGAGTATATACCATGTGTGTCTTTCTGCTTTTGGGATACCTCACTCAGGATGATCGTTTCCAGATCCCACCATTTGCCTGTGAATTTCATGATTTCCTCCTTTTTAATTGCTGAGTAGTATTCCATTGTGTAAAAGTACCACAATTTCTGTATCCATTCCTCAACTGAGGGGCATCTGGGTTCTTTCCAGGTTCTGGCTATTACGAATAAAGCTGCTATGAACATAGTTGAGCAAATGTCCTTGTTGTGTAGTTGAGCATCTTTTGGGTATATGCCTAGGAATGGTATAGCTGGATCTTGAGGAATCACTATTCTTAATTGTCTAAGGAAACGCCAAATTGATTTCC
>JAQQSO010006414.1:0-11325 GCA_028658305.1 Pachyuromys duprasi
GGAAGAAATGTTACAGAGGATATAGAAGGAATTGGATGGAAGAAAGAATGGGGTAGGTATGACCATATTCCATTATGTACATGTGTAAAGTTCTCTAATAACAAATAAAAATGATTCAAGAGTGGGAAGTACTATTTCCCCATCCTTCAAAAGCATTTGCAAAGAATAAAAGCGACTGTTTAAAATTGGACCTAATGGTAATTTATTGTAAAAGTAGTGGATACGGTGGCTGGATTGCTTCCTGATTTAGACACTTGTGCTTTGTGTCTTTGATGACTCAAGTGACACTAGCCATAATTGTGAGTGTAAGGGAGCCACATACCCAGAAAGTAGAGAATTAAGATTCTGTACTCCAGATGCATCTCTGACCTCATCACTGACCTATGTTTGTGACTTCTTTTTCTACTTCCAGCACAGAATGGATTTTCTTCAGCTGATGATGAATGCTCACAAGAACTCCAAAGACAAAGTGTCTCACAAAGGTAACCAAGGACTTCCTGGTCTATGCACATGGGAGCTCTCGGGGAGTGTGCAGGCTGCTCTTGAAATATGCAAGGATGGTTTTCTAGGTAGAGAAATACCTCTGTCAAGTTGCTGAAAGGCAAACATGGCTGTCATCTTCATGAAATGTTCTGAAAGCACACAGGCATAAGTGTTCCAAATGTGAAGGGTAGTCACAATGGAAGACTTCAGAGGTCTGTGTGTTACCCAGGAGAGCACACGTGCTGTTTCTGTCTTTTTCCCACACACTGACTTGGAACGCTGTCTAGACATCAGATTCTAAACATCCAGACAGGAGGCATGTACACAAACAGTGCTGATGGATTCTGGGAGCCCCTGGTGTACATATGTTCTGTACCTTAATCTATGGTAGAGATTTACTTTACTTTTCCTGATGAATAAGTAGCTTCTGAGGAAAGACTCTATGTACAAAGATTTGGCTTCTCTCCATTCTTTTACACACTTAAAAACTACTTATTCTTATCTTCTTTGTGTGGCATATGCATGTGTGTGTATGAGTATGCACACATGTGCAAAACCCTAGTTGTGTGTGCAGATAACAGAGAAGGCACCAAGCATCCCGCCTAAACTTACTTTGCTTTATTTACTTTTATTAAACCTGGAGCTAGGCTAGCAGCTAGCAGGTCCCAATGATACACAGCATGGGAATGACAGTGGTGTGCTGTCATACCTGGTTTTTCACATGGGGACAGAAGATCCAAACTCAGGTCCTCAAGCTTGTGCAGTCAGTGTTCTTACCCATTGAGCCATCTTTCTAATTTCCCACCTTTGTTTATTTTCAAATTTAAAACCATCATTACTATCATGGTTGCAAAATGACAGCATTCCAATTCCAGACTTTTTTCTCTATTTGCCTTGCATTGTTACCTCTTTGCTTATTTCTAGTGTATATACTTGCTTCTATATATAACAGCTTGATTTTACTTTTCAAAGCCACTGATTCTTTTATGTATATTTTTTCCAGTTTGTCCGTTTGAAAGTCTTTCATGTGATCAGCTGACTTTAACTTCTTCTGAACCTCATTTTCCTTCAGAAACAGAGTTTTTATGTGACCCTGTTTGAAGGTGAGGTTGACCTCACATTCATGTGCTTGAGAATGCATGATCTTTAACTTCTGAGATTAAAAGTCTTTGCTGGGGATTAAATCCTTGGCAGTCTACCTACTCAGCTACATATCCTCAGCCATTCTGTTTCATTTTTGTTTGCTAAAATAGTTATTAATTTTGAAAATATTGACTGGTTGTGGGCTTATAATCCTGTTTCAGCATAGAAGCAAGAGCTATTTGGGAGAAAGAATTTACCAAGAACAGAATCAGAGAACCAGAGAAGAAAGTTAACAACTGTCTGTAAATCTAGCTCTATGGTCTCCAATGCCATCTTCTGTCCTACACAGGCACTTGTACACATGTGTGTACACACACATAAAGAAAAAATTTAAAAATATCTTAATCTCAAGCAGAGGACTGGAGTTCTTTTTTTCTGTACCTACCTTTGACAGCTCACAACGTTCTATAACTCCTTCCCTATGGTTTCAAATGCCCTTTTCTGGCATCCATGGGCACACCCCCAGACACATGTGGCATCCTTCTACATAGTCACACACAAATACACATAAATGAAATAAAAGTAAATCTTAAAAGGAAGAAATCCTACGTACTGATGTTGCCCACTGGTGACAATGAGGAGCATAGCACCGACCTAGGGACAACCTGGCTGAAGTGATATCCCACATCTCTGCATGTGTCAATGGATGTCATAGTGATAACAGGCTCAGGGTGACCGAACAGATTCTCCATCTTTCTCTTTAGGAAAACCAGAGCCTTGTTTGTTTTTCTCCTCATCCCATCTCTGATCATTCACCGTGACCTGACTTATCTGAGGTATTTTTTTTGTTTGTTTAACTTCCAGCACTGACTGACATGGAGATCTTAGCACAGTCAATTAACTTTATATTTGCTGGCTATGATACCACAAGCACCACACTTCCCTTTGTGCTACATTCACTGGCCGCTCACCCTGATGTCCAGAAGAAACTGCAAGAGGAGATCAACATGGCTCTGCCTAACAAGGTGACTGGTTGGTGCTTGTAGTAGGAGGGGAAAGGGAGAAGTTCGGCAAAGACAGCTTCTCATCACATGCAATGGTGTATGTGAGTGTATGTGTGTGTGTGTAGGTCACAGACCTAAAGGGGATTTAAAAAAAATATTCTCCAACATGTTTTTCAAGACAAGCTCTCACTAAACCTGCAGCTTATGGGTTTGGCTAGGGTGTCTGGCCAATGAGCTCCAGGACCTGTCTCTGTCCTACAACTTTTTGGACTATAGATGTGTTCCATTGTATCTGGCTTTATGAATGATATATGTCTGAACTCAAGTACCCAGGCTTGTGTAGCAGACACTTCATTACTTGAGACATCCTCCCAGCCCCACGTGATAGTTATACAAATCACTGTGTAAGGGGCTGTGAATATGGCACAATGGTTAAGAGTGCTGGGTGCTCTTGTAGAGGTTCCATCAATATTTGAGTCCCAGCACCCAAATGGCAGCTGTCAACTCTGCCGAACCCTAGTCATGGGACATCTGATGCCCTGTTTGCTTCTGTGGGCACTGTACCCATGTGGGACACATATGTAGTCAAAACACGTACACACACAAAATCAAACAATTTAAAAACCATTTAAATGTGTTCTAAATGCTAACAAAAGTGCTCTGAGATGTGGGGCTTTGCTCTAGGGCTGCAGAGAACTCACCAATACAATGTAGACTGAGTTGAATGTTAATCTAAAATCTCAGCACAAATCTTTTTCTTTCTTCCCAGGCACCTCCCAGCTATGAGATCATGATGGAGATGGAGTACCTGGACATGGTGTTGAATGAAATCCTCAGATTATACCCAATTGGTAATAGAATTGAGAGGGTCTGTAAAAAAGATGTTAAAATCAATGATGTGTTTATTCCCAAAGGGTCATTTGTGATGATACCATCTTATGCTCTTCACCATGACCCACAGCTCTGGTCAGAGCCTGAGGAATTCCGCCCTGAAAGGTACCAGAATCCCAGGAGTAGGAACCCAATCTGAACTATGTAGGTCTGTACACACTGTGGTGTTTCCTGTAGAAAGATGGTCTAGGTATGATTTTGTATCCATCTATACTCTGTGATGAGAATGGCAGAGAAAGGGAAGAAAGAGAGGAGAGTGGACATGAGATGGATAGAAAATATGACAACTTAAATACAGAATATTTTTTTCTCATTCTTTAAGTAATAAATGAACTTAAGTGTAAGGCTGGAACCCACTTTTCCTTCAGTCTAAATGACATGTACTTTTCAGACTTGGAAGGCCCCATTATCCTGAATGAATTTTTAGTATTTAAACTTGTATTTTCTTATTTATTCTTTTTCTTTTATTATTTTTATTCTTTGAGAACTGTGTGAATGTATAATGTATTTTGATCATTTTCACTCCACATTACCCTGTCACTTCTTTCTCCCGCTCATGTTGAATCCCTACTCATCATAAACAATTCTCATGCTTTTATGTCTTTTAGTTTTCTTGTGACTCATAAAATTAAGTAGGGTGGCTTGAATAAGTGTAGGAGTTGTTTACTGAGGAATGGCTAACTCACCAGTGGCTACACCAATGAAGTAAAACTTCTCCCTCCTCCAGCATCTATTAAATGGCTGTAGCTTCATAGGGATGTGGAGTACCGTGAACTCCCTTTCCCATCTGTGATGGATTATTGAGAGGTCAAGTCTTGTGTAGTTATCTGTGAGTTCAGGAGTGCAATGGCATTCCATGTCCAGAAGATAGTATTTCACAACACCCATTTTTGTGCATGGCTCTCAAGTTCCTACTACTCCTCTTCTGTGATGTTCCCTGAACCTTGGAGGAAGTTGAGCACTCCACCATCACTTATTCTCAGCACTTTGACCAATCATGACATTCTATGTTAACTGTCTTCCACTGCAAACTGAAGCTTTTCTGACCAACGCTGATATTAATCCTAGTTTTTGTGTCTAAAAATAAATATTTAGAAGGCAGTCTGATACCATGTCTGCTGAGCAAAGCAATAGTATTAGGCTCTCCCCCAGTATCTGTGACCTCACTAGCAAGATTTGCAATACCAGACATTAATTTCTTCTTGAAATTGGACAACCACTATAATCAGAAAATGGTTCTTCTATCTACCCCAGTGTCACCACAATTAAACAAGTAGACACATAATGATTCATTTATTTCAAATAGCATTTGTCTCATCTCAACCATATGGGGACTATGATAAGGCAAGGAGAATGCAAAGGAACTTTAGAGTGTGCCGGAGCCCGCCAGCAGAGCAGAGCGGGTTCCTGAGTCAGCAGTGAGGATTGAAATTAATAAAATACGCAACACATGTTATGTTCCAAGAGGCTTTTGGCAGTCTGCTCTTAGTGCCAAGTGCTCTGTACACAAAAAGTGACTGGCCAGTTAGCCTTGCTTTATTTATAAAACACAGTCAACACAATGGGTTAACTTAAAAAGCTCTCCCACCTGCTGTCACAAAACAAAAGGCGATGGACTTGCAAATTCTTCCCTGACTCCAGGGGAAGGCCTGGTAGAAGCCTGTCTTTTGTGCTGAGATTTGAATATCAAAGTAGCTGCCAAAGCGGCTGTGACCAGCTCCCAACAAGAGTGCAATTCTCAGAGCCAAATACCTGCAAGAAGAACTTCAACAAACCTATCCCAAACTGTCTGTATGCTGCTGGATAGATGTCGAAAGGCAATTTCACACATATGTAGCCCTTATGATTTTATTCTTTGTTAACTTGTGACCTACTGTTGTGTCTTCAGGTTCAGCAAGAAGAACAAGGGAAGCATTGATCCTTATCTATACCTGCCCTTTGGATATGGACCCAGAAACTGTATTGGCATGAAGTTTGCATTCATGATTATGAACTGGCTCTCACTAAAGTTTTACAGAACTTCTCCTTCATGCCTTGTAAGGAAACACAGGTGAGAGGGAAAATCATCTGTATAAATCAAGTTTTACAGGAGGCATTTTTCTAACTGAGGTTTTGTGCATAAAAACAAATATTCTTGTTTGAGGTTTAATAATTTTTTTTCTGGCCAAATGAGCTATTTCTGTCCAGGAATAAGTTAAGGGGACCTTTGTTCTATGTCTGTATAGAATACAACTATAGCTTTATGGAAAGTCAGTACAGGCCAAACTGACAGATTACGTGCATTGTATTGAAGTTCTAATCATGTCCATTGGAATTGGGTATGTTATGTGTAGTTTTTGTTGAATGGTTAACTCTTCTTCCAGATCTCACACAAGGCCTATTCACTTCGTGTTCATTAGAATCAATGAGGAGCTTCAAACTCACATATGGTGTCTAGATGATTCTCAGTTGCAGAAATACATGAACTAGGTGTGATGTTGCATACCTGTTATCTCTGCACTAGAGGGTAGAGGATAGAAATTCAAACAATCCTTGGCCACTTAGTAAATTTGAAGCCAGCATGAGCTATGTGATACCCAGTCTCAAAAATAAAAACAAAAACTCATGATGCCTGGTGATTTCTGAAATCCACAACAATACAACCAGAACGGCTTCCAAAGCTCATTTCTGATTTCCCATGTGATGCAAATTTGAGAATCAATATTTATAGATAGAATTTCTGGGGCTCATAAGGTGGCTTGGTGATAAAGAGCACTTGCTTTTCTTGCAAAAGGTCTGGGGTCAGTTTTCAGCCCCATGTGGTAGCTAACAACCAGTTGTCACCCCAGTTCCAGGTGTTCTGCTGTCCTCTTCTGGGATCATTTTTTGAGAGTGCACATGTGCTACAGATGCAATGTGCAGGTAAATACTACTATGCATAAAATATAAACCTTAAAAAAATTGCTGGTTATGATGAACTCCATCCTTATGGAGGACATAGAGATGATTCTGCATCATTTCTCAAGCTCACGTAGTTACCGTATTTCTGGAAACAATGTAATTTTTCTCCTTATTCTGCCTGCATACTTCAAGTTCTTATTCACTCCCCAAATGAATCTTCCTTTTAGTTTTCTGTCCTCATTTACTTTATGTTCTACCTTTGGCTTCTTCAAGCTGTTGTCATCACCTATGGTAATACTTTGTCATTAAAAATATTCCAGTTTGGTTATGTTTATTTTCTCTGTATGGCAGGATACCCACTCTCTTTTATATATCACCTCAAATTATTCCTTTCACAAACTCCAAGTTGTTCTTTGAGGGGAGTTTGCACATTGAAAGTTTTTGTTAAAAGTTTTAAAATATAGCTTACAGTTAAAATATCATTCATAAAAACATTAATTAAAAATTAAAAGGTATCTTTTGTATATATATTTATATGCACATCTTTTTGTTTGACTCCAGTGCAGACTTAAGTATAGCACCAAAAGTTTTAATAGTGTAATATAAGGCATTTAGAGAATGAGTTTATATTTTCTTAAACAACTTGTTCTTGTTTCATGTGAAGGGATGGCTAAACTTTACAGGACTTGTTTATTTAGAGTGTGACTCTTTTTCTCAGTTTTACTTCTGGACAAATAGAGGGATAGATTTGATTTGTGGCTTAAGGGGGTCGTACAGCTTTATCTACACACAACTTCACTGATTTTAGTACTTTGTTACTAAAGCATTTAAATCTTGTACAATGACTTAGACAAAGCAAGGGTCTAGTTTTGAGAGCCCATGGTGCAACTGGCAAGGGGCTGATGCTCTGGCAAACTGTATAGATCTTATGCTTGACATTTATCTCCATGACAACTTTGTTTACCTTCCTTTTTCTGCAATGGAAGCTTTCCCCATCTTCCATTCATTCTATCCTTTGAAACCAAGAATAGATGCTAGCAAAGCCAGCAAAGTGGGTGTCTTCTGAAGATGTGCAGATGTACAGTGGCTCAATTGTAGTGCTGACATATGAACTAGGAGCTGAGGAATGTTTATAGATTTGAAGTGTATCCTCTCAGGATTAACATGTAAGTTTCAACAAACCCAAAATATCTTTTTAATACTTAAAACAATAATATGACATATTAACTAAAAATTAGGATAAAAATGTTAAGCTTTCCTGTTTTACTCTAAATCGGCCCAAAACAGAAATAATATAAACCAGCATGACTTCGATCAGGGCCTGAATGAAGATTATCAATCAACATTTTATCCAAACCATGTTTGGATGCATACTCTCACCATCCAATTGACACATTTCAGGGAATAAGAGGTCAAAATATATGATGATAAATGTAGCTTTTATGTTTCTGCAAAGCATTATTATGCTGAATGTTTGTTTGTTTACTTTTCTTCTGGAGTTCTCCGTTTTGGCTCACTCATTGCTTCTTAATATTTTTCTTCCATTGTTGCAGATACCTCTGAAATTAGGCAGACAAATACTTATTCAACCAGAAAAACCCATTTTTCTGAAGGTTGTGTCAAGGGATGCAATCATAACTGGAGCATGATTTTCCCTCATGGAGTTCTGTTGTGCTTTTAAGAAAGGTGGTGCCTAATAACACTGGACTCTTTAATTTACATAATGAATAATACCAAGATAAAGATAGGGCTTAATCGACTGGCCCTGATTCACTACACCCACTGAGATTTCTCTGTCTATACAGAGTTCCATATCATGTAAAGGAGATGACTAAATCAGTGACAAAACAGCAAATTCATCTTGTCTCGTTCTCATGGGACCATTTTCATCCACACCTGGTTGGTTCCATCAATTACTTTTGAACTATTTTGAGACTAACAAAGTATATGTAATTTGATCAATAATTTTTGATGAAAATATGAACTATTGTGACAATTCAAATTGTAAACTTTGTCTAAGATATTTTAGTTGCTATATTCTACAATAAAAGTTACACTGAAAATATAAACACACATCTCTTTCAAAAAAAAAGAATTTTTATATTCTTTGAGAGTTTTATTTAATGTATTTTGATCATATTAATTCTTTTCCTCCAAATCCCCCTATATTCTTCCCCACCTCTGTTCCCAACTACCTTTACATTCTCTCTCACTGTTTCAAAGCAAAATAAAACAAAAACTGACCAATCAGGGCCATAATCTTGACTTAAGAGCCAGACAATGATGCCAATGTTTTTTCTAAGGCAGGTTTTTCAGTAAAAAACCCTTAACCAGGTAACAACCAGGTAACCAGGTGCAGGAAGCAAGGGAATACAGCATTAAATTATTTGACTAGCTAAACATCATAGATTTTGTTATAAGTGTTTGTTCCAAGTATACTGTAGCTAGACAAACCTGTTAAAAGTCATTGGCTGAGATTTAGTGTAGGGGGAGCTCTTAGGGCCTTTTCAGGTTTCTGGGAGTAATTAACATAGCAGAATGTTATGTTCTTCACTCTAACAGAATATACATTTATCTTTAACTCAAACAGGCCATGCATTTATCAGCTACTGTTTTATTCTAAGCAACAAATATCAAACTATTGAATTGTATCCTGGTCTCAGAAATGCAGGGCCATTAGAACTTGAACTTAGTTTAACCTATTATCAACATGGAGACAGGGATCCAAAATGGCTTCTGATATGCTAAAGGCTACAGCAGGTGTGACCAAAAGTGGCAGTTACAACAACGGTGAGAGTTATCATGCTTGAAAAAGATAAATGGCAACTTTTAACTGCCCCTGCCAATGAATACTACATAAGAAGTGTCACATTTGACAAAAAAAGAAGAAATTAGTCCCACCATGAAGGACTTGAGAGATGCACAAGTATGCTTCACAACACATCTACCTTTAATGCTCTTATTTGGCTCCCATGGAAGATGACATTTGGATCTAGGAGAATGAAAGCTGATTATCTAAAACTCAATCAGGTAGTGACTCTTATTAAAGCTGCTGAACTGATAGTGTCCTTCCTTGAGTAAATTAACAAATATGATAAATGGTATGCAGCTGTTGATGTAAGAAATGCCTTGTTTAGGCTAAAGAGATGGCTCAGCTGTTAAATGCTTGGCTCAAAACAATAAATATAAGAAATGCCTTGTACTCAGTAGATGGACATAAGGACCATTAGAAACAATTTGCTTTCTGTTGGTAAGGTAAGCAGTATACTTAATACACTTTTGCCTCAAGGATACTGCAATTCTTCAGGCCTGTGTCATTATTTGGTTATTAGAGATCTCTATAATCTGTCTTTTCCATGAAATATCCATTGGTCTATTACAGTGATGGCATTGTGCAGATTGGGTCATATGAGCAGGAGGTAGCAAACACATTGGATCATTAGTAAGATGTGTGCACATCATATGATAGAAATAAATCCAACCAAAATCAAGAGACTTTTATCTCACTGAAGTTTCAGGACTCCAATGGTGTGGGTCAGGGACACATATTCCTTCATAGGTAAAAGGTGATTTATTGCACTTGGCCCCTCACACCACCAAGAAAGGACATCATCTGGGAAGCCTACTTGGCATCTGAAGACACCACTTTCTTCTCTTGGGTGTGCAATTCTGGCTTATATTCCAAATGACTTAAAAAGATGCTAGCTCAGTGTGAGGCCTGGGAAAGGGAAAGGCTCTTCACCAGATCAAGTCTGTTATTCAAGCTGAACTACCACTTAAACTATATGATCAAGAAAGACCCAATGGTTCTTGAGGTATCAGTGGCAGATAGGGATATCATTTGGAGACTAATTCCTAATGTTTTCAAGACAGAGTTTCTCTGTATAGTCTTGGCCGTCCTGCACTTGTTAACCTCAAACTCGGATACCTAACTACCTCTCTCTCCTGGAATATTGGGATTACACACATGCGTCACCATGCCTGGCAACTATGGCTTTATAAAATTAGTTGGGCAATGTTCTTTCCGTTTCTCTTTTGTGGGATAATTGGAAGCATATTGACATTAGTTCTGTCTTTGTTGTATTGTTCTCTTTGTTTCTATATTGTTGAATTCAGCCTTGAGTTTGGTTATTTCACTCCTTCCACTATTCTCGGATGCTTCTTTTTGTTTTAGAGCTTTCAGATGTCCTGTTGAGTTATTAGTATGAGATCACCCCAGTTTCATTTTTAAATATAGACACTTAATGCTATAGTTTCACCTTAGTACCACTTTTATTGGGTCCAAAAAGGTTGAATATGCTGTGTATTAATTTTTATTGAATTCTAGGAAGTCTTTTATTTATTTCTTTATTTCTGCTCTGACCAGCTTTTCATTTAGTAGAGAGCTATTCTGTTTCCATGACGTTGTAAGCTTTCTTTTGTTTCTGTTGTTGTTGATACCCAGCTTTAATTTGTGGTGGTGACAGGATGCAAAGAATTATTTCAGTTTTCAGTTCTGATTTGTTTTGAATCCGAGTATGTCTGTGTGACTGTGTGTGTGTATGTGTGCTGGTTGGTGGGTGTGAAATGTTTTGTAAATATCTGTTAGGTTCATTTGGTATATAACATCAAAAAAACTCCTGGGAGAGCGAGAGGGACAGAGAGAAGCAGAGGGGCATGGGGAGAAGGAGAGGGAGATGGAGAGGGAGAGGCAGTTAATGAGACAGTTTGCAGAGAGAACTCAGGGAAAGACAGAATGAGCCAGAGATTGAGAAGGACCCAGGAGATTATAGCAGATTGCTGGAATTAGTTTGAGGCCAAGCAGAGCAACCCAGAGACCAAGAGAAAAACTCAACTGAATGAGTCAGCAGGGAGAGGAGTTAAGAGCCAGAACAGCTGAGTTGAGCAAGCCAGCCCAGAGTTCAGAAAGAACAAGAAAAGGTGAGCTTATTCTGCCAAAAAAATCTCAGAGGCTGAAAACATTTTAGGCCTTTGTTAGATTGTA
>JAQQSO010006415.1:0-11324 GCA_028658305.1 Pachyuromys duprasi
GCTGGTCACAGGGAAATTTCTCCAGGTAATAACTGGGTGTCCCTAGGATTTTCCCACTTGATTTTCTCACCGTAGGAGTTCCGCTCACCTGGCACTCACAATGCTGGCGTTTTAGGTCCCAGAGTTCAGTCTCCTGGTCGCTGCGTTGTTTCTGCTCTCCTACTCCTCAGACACAGTGTTCTCTCGTGGCAGCCATCTTCCATTTGGCCTTTCTAAGTAACAGTTACAGCGACTTTGCATCGTCTCAGGGAAATGAGCCAGGGGCTTAGCAGAACTGTTGGCATTTGCTTGGCCTCCGTTCATCATGAACCCCTCCTCCCCTTGTTCGCTTCAGCTGCTTAATCTGTTTTATCTCACATAGTCTATTCTCTACCTTCTAGCAACCCACAGAGCACCCAGCCTTTCTGTCTGGATTCCTATCTTCTGCCCTGAGACGGTGAAGTTCTCATGCCGTATTCTCATCTGATTTCTCTTCATGGTTTCCACTTGTGATTTACACCGTTCTGTTCTCTTAGCTCCACGTTAGCCGAGAAAGTTCCCTCGGATTATTAAACCGGCATGAGGTTCAGGCAGAGATGTAAAATGGAGGGTTGGTGACGATCTACTGAAGAAATTCAAGCCGGACTATGTACCGAAAAAAAAAAATCAGAAATCTCTGCGAGTTCCTTGGGCACCTCCTTGCCAGGCCTTTCTCGTTGGCTGGCATTTTCTACAGGCCACCCCTGCTGCTGGTCGACTCTGCAGCCTCACACTCGTTTCTGCTTCATCCTCTCAGAAAATTCCGAGCGGTGCTTACAGCAGATCGTTTAGTTCTGTCTTTCCTTTGCCTGGAAATCCCAGGAGAACTCACCCTCCTATCCAACGGGAGCACCCTTTACCCTTGGAGGGACGCTTTATGCGTCCAGTCTAAGGAGGGTTCCGTGCTATATTTTACAACAAAATTATTCTTTCAAGTCATAATCTTACCAGCAGTTAGTGCCGCCCACTCTGACAACTTCTAGCATTGACCTCCATGCCTTCATCCTTACGGTGGTGGTTGAGATGCGTGTGTGCCAAGAAAAAATGGCCACTAGGTGGCAGTAACACACTAAGCTTAGTTTGGTTGGTGCTTTCACAGGTTTTCCGGCTCAGGGTAGAAGAGCTTCTCCAAAGAGTGACTGCAGGTGGGCCAAACTCACAGGGGAAAGGGAAAGGCGGCTCCTGGGAGAAGAAAGATCATAAAGAGAGCTTATGTGTCCAGGTGATGCCCTTTGGGAGTGTGATGAGAAATTCCTGTACCGGAACTTGGAGGAGCCGCAGCAGGTGGAGTCCATAACAATAGCTTAAGGTGCACACTACGGAGGTAAATAAGTGTCAGGTGAAATGATGTCCAGGGCTTGTGCGATAGGACACTGCTTCGTGCTTTGCTTTGAGCAGGCCATCTCTGGACTACCACAAGGATGTTTCTGTGGAGGTGATTCTCAAGCAATAAGAACTGCTAGTGCGGGGGTGGGGTGTGGTGGGGAGGAGGCGTCACGGTAGGGGAGGAGGTGAGGTAAGAGACTAAGGGATCCTGATCTAGGGATGGCTTTAAATGGGGCATATTTAGAAGGAAGTTTTTTGCGGAGACATTATCAAATAAAAAGGGAATGAAGGTAGAACGCTTCCCAAGGGGTTGCCCCCCCTCCCCCCGAAATCTGGACTGAGAAACATTATTGTTAATAACCCTCATTTGGCAACTAATAATGCGTTACCTTACACGAATACTACAGCTTAATCATCAAATAAATGGGGTCATCTTGTAATCCCTGGCAACATTCAGTAAATGTATCCATAGTAGTTTATCAATAAACACATATCCATCCACGGATTCTAATTCCTAATGTGCATAAAGCCTTTCCTCAGCTCATGGCCCCATCTGTAACTTTGTGGTGAGTGGTCCTACTCTATGTGCTTAGAATTTGACAGCTTACTACCACCTTGCTACCACCTTCTGTTCCTTCTGTTGTCTGTCTCTTCCCAGAAAACAGTTGTTGATCTCTGTCTAGGTGTAGAAAGGACTTTGATAGATGCCAGAGGTGCAGCGGTATTAGGCCCAACCCCTACGTCGGGAGGCTTAAAAGCTACCACGGGTCACTAAACACGAAGGCCAGTTCACCTGGTCCTTCGATATCTGATGCCCACAAAGGTGGATATTTAATACAGGGCAGCAGATAAAGGCAGGCCAGAGGAGAGGCATTTGGAATACAGCAGACCCAAAAGACACAGCAGCAGACATAGCAGATAAAGAATGAGTAAGGTTACTGTGTAGTGACGCATGGTGGAGAGACGGAGAAGAACCAAACTGTGGTAACAGAATGAATGATGGTGTGTGTGCGAATATGCATGTGTGTAGTCTGGGGCCTGTGGTTTCACTTTTGTGTGTGGAACTCTCTATGGGGAGCTCTGTGTAGCCATCCTTTAGTGGTGTCTTTGCTAGTGGCAGAGAATCCAGTTATTCTAAACTTAACGTCTTCTGGAAAAATGGCTGTGGGCACAGGGCGTCACGGGTATATACACTCACACCCGTGGGAAGCTCCAGTACCAATGCAGAGTGTCAGGTTTCTGTTTAAGAGTCTGCAGCACGCTATTATGCCATTTGAGATCTCATTACATGTCATTGTGTAGCATGTGCGGAAGAAAGCACGCACGGCATCGATACAGGAAACTGCTGGAAGGTCAGAGCCAGTGGCTGCCTGACAACCTGTCAGCAATCACTGATTTAGATCTTTATATTTTTTACTTGGCTTTTAGAGCCTCCTGCCCCTGTTTTATTGTCCTATGTGATTCCTTTGCCAGAGTGATAGCATTTGCTGGGCTGGTGCCAATAAAAGAACGGGGGACATTAGAAGACACTGAATATGAATGTGACAGGGATGGGGAGTGGTCACTGCTGCCTTCCGAACCAAATGATGTATTTTAATGAAGCCAAATGCCTCTGTGTATTTTGAGGACTTTGAATAGTGGTTAGATGTCACATAAGGTTCATTTACAAACCTTGTTAGCCAGGTACTTTGGCACAATTCCAGCATGAGAGGTGGATGCAGGAGGCCCATGAGTTCAAGGCCAGCCTAACCCACACAGTGAGACCATATCTGATGGCAAAGCAAGCAATTTGTTAAGCCGTATGAAAGTATTTTCTTAACAGACAGTATAAATATTCATAAATGCTGTCCAGAATGCTGAGCAAGGAAGAACAATGGACCCATTGTCTTTATTTCCAGTACTAATAAGGCTAGTACCTTTTCTTCTGGAATCATTTTCAAACACAAGGAAGAAGAAAATAAATTTTAGATTGAAAATAAGATAGTGGACACACACCTGGCAAATTTAGAAAATAACTACTTCCTGTGTGCCACCATTATATCTCATCCTTATTGTATTGCAACCTCTTCTTTTATGGTTTTGACTTCCAGTTAGCGGATTGGTAGAATGAGAGGAGAAAAAAAAGTCCTGATTGAGCAAGTTGCCATGGCAACCCTGCACTGTAGTTCTATTTTTCTGTCTGTAACTATAAATGGTAAAATGTAACCTTTCTAATTATGCTGCTGCATCTTTAACTCTGTTGGTACCGAATCCTCTACCAAGTTTGATGCCACTCACGAAAAAAACCCAACAGATTTCACTTCATGTCAACAAAAACCTTTACAGTAACTAGAATCTGTTATAGCTATTGACACTCAGTCACATGCCAGAGCACAGGTACTTAAAAATATCATGCCTGTGTGTCCAGATTGCACATTCTAAAGATCCCAAATAACTAAGACCATAACCTGGGGACAGGTCTGTTACTTGTTTGAAGGGGCATTTGAGTAGAAGGAGAAAGCTGGTTCAGGACGAGCTTGACCTTGACCTTGAGCAAGGACTTTCTTTGTCTTCCGTTGTGTAGGGATGAGTCAGGCAGCCCGGGCCTCTCCGCATCAGTTTTAAGCAACTCATACATTCAAACTAGAGAAACCAGCACTTTGTCCAGTCCTGATTTCCATGTCCCTCCCCTTCTCGTTTCCCTGCCGAAGACCGAGTGATGTCGCTGAAGCACAGAGCGGAGATGAGGACAAAAGCTGGAAAGTCGGGATACCTAGGATCTGTCAGTTACCAAGACGTCACCCTGCTCTGACTGTTAGGTTATGGGACATATTAAATAATGGCGATTAGACGTACAACAGATCTTATATGAAGAGGTTTATTAGGCAGATATGGAGAGAGAGAAGGGAGAGGGGAACGAGACAGAGAGGGGGCACCCCGATAGAGAAAGGGGAGAAGGCCAAGAGGCCAAGAGAGAAAAGGCCAGGAGCAAGAGAGACCAGGAGAGACCAATAGAGGGTCCCTTTAAGGGGGAAGGTAGCCACGCCTTCCAGGTGTGGCCACCTGGCTGGGGACACTTGATGACATCATAGGTTACTAGGAAACACAGAAGCAGGTTTGGTTCCAAAATCTTAACACCAACCAGAAAAGCTACACAGGTCGAACAAGAAAGATCTGGCTTCGCTATTATGCACTGTCCTCTGAGTCTATCAGAGACTGTGCATTTCACATCAAAGCACAAACGCTGGCACATTTAAATGGATCTTTTGTCATTCAAATTGTAGTGAGAGTTACTTAACTCAGACGTGTTTTTCCCCTTCCGACACTGGCAGAGGCAGAGCACAATAAGGCAGGGGAGGTTTACCTTGTGTCATAAGCAGGGGGAGGGGGCTTTGGAACAAAAGTTGCGGGCAGGGAGTCCTGGGTGTGTTGCCCTGTGGGTGATGGAGTATGACCACACCGTGTTGTGAGGACATTAGAAATGGGAGGAGCATGTCACTTTTCTTAAGGCTGTCTTTGTACGTGGGAAATGAGGCAGGGTGGTTTTTTGGGTTTTTTTTGTTTTTTGTTTTTTTTTTTGCAGTCTAATCTCACAAGCAGACTCACAGACGGTGCAGCCTTTGACTGTGTTCACGAATGCACTGTCCTCCACGCTCCTGTGTGTGTCAGTACTTCTTTTTGCTTCTTTTCTTTTTATTGCCCAGTCGTGCTCTGTCGTAGAGATCCTCTTACTGAAGGAAAAATATCAGGGTTTTGAACAGTCCATGTGGCTGGTGTAAACCTATGCAAATGATTCCCTTAAGTAAATGCCAACAAGGGCTAGGTCATGTGATAAACACATGCTTAAATTTGTAAAACCCTCAGAGGTGTTGGTCACAATGGCTGTTGATTTGCATGCACACCAGCAAAGGATAAGAGCTCTACTTGGTCTGTTTTCTTGGTTCTTATTTTTTTGTTTGTTTGTTTGTTTTTGTTTTCAAAACAGGGTTTCTCCATGTAGCCTTGGCTGTCATGGGCTCGATTTGTAGACCAGGCTGGCTTTGAACTCACAGAGATCTGCCTACCTCTGCCTGCCCAGGGTGCTGGGATTACAGAGGTGAGGCTAAAGATTTATTTATTTTTTATGTCTGAGTGCTCTCTCTGCATGTACAGCTGCATGTCAGAAGACGGCCCCAGATCCCAGTAAAATGGTTGTGAGCCACCCAGTGGTTGCTGGGAATTGAACTCAGGACCTCTGGAGCAGACAGTGCTCTTCACCACTGAGCTCCAGCCCCTTGGTCCATTTTCTTAGTGCCACTTAACATTTTCCATTAAAAAAAACTCTTAACTCTTCTAATACGTAACTTATCTCAATTCAGTGTGAATACCTGCTTTTCTAAGGACCAGCTGTGCAGAGTCTTTTTGTAAATTTGTTTGTCAAATGAACATATTTCTCTCATGAAATATACATTCAAATATTTTGCTTTTTTGGTGTTCTTTTTGCTTATTGGTGAGTTTTAAAAGTTTTAAAAACATATGTCTTTTATCAGACGTGTGACTTATAATTTTTAATGTGTTGCTGACATTTTCAATTTTATAACCATGTATTTGTTAGAGCAAATTTTTTACTGTATTAGTGTATTTTTTTCTGTTGCTAAAGCATATATATATATATGTATATATATATATATATATATATATATGAAGTTAAGTTCTTATCAGGAAAAAATACATATTTAGCTCATAGCTTTGGAAATGAAATCCCAGATTAGGCAGCCTCATTTGTTTAGACCCTGGGAGAGGACATTATCCTCTGTGAGAAAGAATAACAGAGTGCATTGAGACATTATGCTAATTCTTTTTTTTTTTCCTAATTCACTCTTATGGGAACTCAGGAAGGACCCGTACATTGTGATGTAACCATTTTACTCTAGAATCCATCACCAGAAGTTTCTCCTCCCCTCATTGCCATGGCAGGAATCAATCTTTCCTACAAAGCAGCTTGAGAGAACTGACTGTTGTGGATTTATACTCTAGATCCATTTTAAAGTTAAATTTTATTAGTCACCACAGTATCCGCATAGGTTTCAAAAGCCCTCTACTCAAATGTCAAGTTTCTTGGTCTATAAAAAAGCAGCCAGGGCCTTCCGGCATGGAGAGTTCTCCGCAGTCCTTGTCTTCTCGAATGGCCATCCAAGCCAGCCTGTCTCTGTAGGTAAAGAAGCCAGAATTCAGGAAGAACAAGCATGCTTCTCATGCCCCCAGAAAGTTGGCTCAAAGCTGGTCTGGAGCCTGAAATTCTGACGCAGTGTTCAGGGTTTAATGAAGTGGTCTCTCTGGTCTCTTGGCAGTCTCTCTCCACTGGAAAGTCACAGCATTACAGTAGTGTTCCTTTGAACGTGGGCCTGTGCCTAGTAGGCTCTTGTCAAGGGTAGGCTGTACTTTTTCTAGTCTCACACACTGGTACCTATCCTGACACTAAAACGCAGGTGGCTGTGGAACAAGTTCTTGTTGATCTGATCGTGGCTGTTTCTCTGGCTTTGAACTCAGAATCCTCCTGAGTTTGCCTCCCGAGGGCTTGCAGTTACAGGCATGAGCCACCAGGACTGACTTAGCAGTCTTTGAAGAATAAGTTTGCATTTAAAGTTCGGCAAAGAGAAAGGAAGCACGCGGTTGACTTCGAGACAACTGTCCCGAAACTTCGGCCGAGACATTTACGAGCAATATGGGTATATGGAGAATTAAACAGCTCTCTAACCCCCAGTGGCAAAAAATGCACCCGCCTGTTATGCTTACGGAACCTATAAAATTATGTATATGAGAGCCTGCCAAAGCTGATGCACACTCATCCCTAAAGAATTTTTGTTTTATTATTTTTTTAGAATTATATTTCAGATTTTGGACTCTAAGGAATGTAGACATTAGAGATTTTGATGTTTGAGGATTTGAGCATTTGGAGTTGTGGTTTGGGGGACCAGGCCCTCAGCCCCTCTTAAGATTCCCGAATGGACAGTGTGACTGTATTAGTGACCTTCCTATTGCTGTGATAAGCCACTCAGGCAGCTTAGAGAAGCCGGAGGTTAGCGCAGCAGCAGCAGCAGCAGCAGCAGCAGCAGCAGGCAGGGCGGGAACAACAGCGGCGAGCTCACGCCTCAGGCCACGCAAGCGCCTTTGCTGTTGTTGGAATGGGATGTAAGGGTGAAGCTCACAACTCAATACGTGGGCGGGCCGTATTGGATGGAGCCCAGGCTCGTGCTGCAGTGGGAGAAAGGGCCTCAGATGGGAACTCCAGTCCCAGAGCCAAGCACAAACACAGTACCCAAAAACAATCCTGGGACCAGAAGGGATCTTTGTAGGGGCTTGTGAACACGAACATCCCTTTCTATGTCTCTCTTGTCTTTATGCTATAGTTTTCATGTATTTCTCTTGAAAACTGCCTGCTTATTCCTTGAAGCAATCGCATCCACTAACGTGGTGGAGTAGATGCTGTGAAAGCTGCAAGGTCCCAGGAAAGGCAGAGGAGAGTGTGGGGAGGGGGCGGTGTCTGAGCTCAAACATCACATCTCAAAGCAGAATTCAATTAAGATCACTTCAATAAACGTCTTTTGTTTCCTTCTCTTCACAACACTCCAGGCCACTGCTTCCTGCCCAGCTTTCATTTTTAATCCCCCTGCCTGGATCCACATCGTGTTCCTGGCACAGTGTGAATGACTTTCCTCATCCTCCCCTCACCCCAGGCTTGGGTTCTGTCATCTGTGGCTGTCAGTGCAAAGACACAAATGGAAGCTCCTTTGAGGTGAAGCGCAGTTCATGGGGCACTGCCCTGCAGCTGACCCAGCAGGATGTAAACCCACCACCTAGGGAACTAAGTGTGTTCCACTGTTCTTGGCTCTCGAAATCTCATATCCACCGTTCTTCTCCTACTACTACCCCAACCATCTCAGATCTATTCTTTTCTGCCAACATCTACCTCCCAAACTCACTCAAAAATATATATACTCACCTCTTTGAAGCCTTAGCCATTTTAAGATAGAAAACATCTCATGTTTCATTGGTATAAGAAATCTATAATAATATATTATATATAAATAAATAAAATATTATATATAAATATATTTATATATTATATATATATTTTTTTATAGCAGTCCTTTGTATGTGGTTACTGCTCTTCTGCCTGTCTGCATAGCCAATGTCCTGTGCAGTCCTAGTATTACCTGGGATTGATCCTTCACTCTCTTCCATCTACTTCTGGGAGGAGAGCACTTGATTAGCAAGTCCACACAGATACACTACTGGTTATCAGTTGATGTATGTACCCAATACATGGATATTTTCTGAGAAGAGATGATGGCGTCAATATAAATGAAATAAGCTCAGCTGTATAGTCGGACACTAAATCATGATGGGGGAGAGTATTTCCATGCAAATTGTTCTTGCAGCCCCTGCCTACCGGTATAGAACCAAAAGCCAGGTGCCTGTGTACCCCAAGAGGTTTAGTATGAAATCTATCATTTCCTCTAGGCATGTGTCCATTGATCCCATAAGAAATCTAGTTAGGTCATTTCTAAACACTTGGACCATCTTCATAGATTCTTAGATCCCTAGCTAACTGATATCATCCAGAATCAAATCCTTCCACTCTGGCTAGCAATTGTCATCATCATCATCACTATCACCATCATCATCATCATCACCATCATCATCATCACCATCATCACCATCACCACCATCAAACTCTCCTGTTCCTCAGCCTTCTCAGCCATCACTCATCCTTTCAGTGAGCTCTCTCTCCAGTCCTCTTTCGTAAGAGCTTTCCCCTGTGTCTCCAGAGCACAGTGAGGCAAGACCGCCATCTTGTTTGGTCCTGCTTCTACTCCCTTCTGATTTGAAGCGCCCCCTCCTTAAAACTCCACCTCTTCTTGGAAGCCATGCTGTCATGGGTGTTTGTCCTTCACCGACTTCCTCTGAAAGGTCTCTGAATCCCTCCACTTCAGTCTTTGAGGACTTTGACATCACACTGTTTTCATGAGCATCTACAGACCCTGTTACAATATTTGGTGATTTTTATATCTATGTTGAAGACAGCCCCCCTGGGCTCTTACATTCTTGGCTTCTTTTCCAAAGATCTTTGCCCTATCTTAACTGCCCACAGGCTGGGCCCTTCCTAGTAAATGACCACAGTGCTCATAAAATGTTATTTTCTAAGCTTTATTTTTACTGCTATGTTGCATCTCTTTAGCTTTCTCCCTCCAATGCTGAGTCTGATAATCCCTCAGCCTTACCCTACATGCCAGCTCATTGGTTCTGCCATCTTTCCCATAGTGTCATATTCCCCAGATCCCATTTTTCTTCCATCATAAGACTCTCAGGTTCAATCATCAGCCTTCACACCCACCCCTGTCCTTTGTCATTACATTCTGCTGCACTCTTGGGTGAGCTGGGAACTTATTTACCTTTAAGCCTCTGCTTAGTCTGTTTCCAAATAGCTGTATATGGCAAGAAAGAACTATGTTCAAGAGCCATCTTTTAGCTTCACAAATAGTAACATACTGTACCATGGCAGGTGCCCAGCGTCCCTTAAGAGGCAGCAGAACATGAGGGGGATGGAGCCAAACCTCCTGACTCAGGTTCTCTACTCTTTCATTTGCATAATTTGGATAATTATGAGATGTTTGCTTTTACTGTTTCTGGCTCAGTCTTTTAATCTGTAAAACAGAAAAAAAATATTTAGCTCTGGGATTATAGTAAGGATTGATTGAGTTAATAAAGAAGAAGTACTTAGAAAAGTCCCTGATGTGTAGTGATCTCTTACCATAGTCTGCTGTTTCCTGATCACCTTACTTTCCTACTCCCTTAGGGAAAGACTTCACATATGGTTTTTTCTCTCTTTCCAAATCCTGCTTGTTTTCTTCACTTTGGGTCAATGGCTTTCATTTTCACTTTTTAGATAATGGAAATAGACAAAAGACAGCTTTCTCTGCCCCAAATCAATTGTTATATCCTGGATGTTCTGGTCTTCTCTGTTCCTTTTGATACAATAAGTGAGGCTGTGCTTCTGTCAAAGACCAAACATACACACACACACCACAGACACACACACCACAGACACACACATGCACGCATTCACAAAGAGACATATACAGACACAGACACATGCACGCATGCTCACATGCACACATGAACACAGAGACAGTCACATGCCCTTGTACCTTGGGCCTGACTGTAAGCCATTTATTTCAATTCTTCTTCCTTCTCTCACATCGTCTTCTAAATCTTCTCCTACAGTGTGTGCAACCTCACCCCCATATACTCAGTGTTCTATCAGAACTGCTTCTATCCCGTTATCAGTGACCTGACCAGCGTACCAAGGTCACGCTGACTTCACAGTCCTCATTGGCCTCCGGGCTTTGCTAGCTGGTTTCCAGGATCTCACCTCCTCACTTTTGTGTTCTTTTCTGTTGTCCACTCTTCCATGTGTTCCTTTGCTGTAACTTCTCATAGTTTTGACTCTTAAATATGTGAGGCAGGAATCTTTGGCTACCAGTTTGTCTCTCTTTACAATAAATTCTTTGGTTATCTCATAAAGTTTCTAGTGTCAAATGTCATCTCTAAGCTGATGTTCCCACTGTCCTCAGGGTATTTATTACTTCCTGTAAGTCTCAGCTCTGATTTTGCCTGCACAGAGGCTTCCCAAGGCCATGCTAAGAAGATAAGATTCCCTACACGGATTACTCTGTCTTTACTTTGATCTTTTTCTTTCTTTCTTTCTTTCTTTCTTTCTTTCTTTCTTTCTTTCTTTCTTTCTTTCTTTCTTTCCTTCCTTCCTTCCTTCCTTCCTTCCTTCCTTCTTTCTTTCTTCCTTTTTTCCTTCCTTCCTCCTTTTCTCTTGCCCTCCCTCTCTCCTCTCCCCTCCTCTCTGCCTTTCTCTCTTTTATTTTGGTACAGTAGCTCTGATTTGTACATTTAAAGGCTTTGCAAAATAAAACCATTGTTTACTTCCTAGAGTTCACTGCACTGTT
>JAQQSO010006416.1:0-11323 GCA_028658305.1 Pachyuromys duprasi
TCTCCACATCTGTCAAATCATGTTTCAGATAATGATGAGTATACAAAGCATCACACATGACTCCTGGAAACACCACACAACACGTATAACAGGCCATGTGCTGCCTCACATTCTCCTTCCAGCTCTGGGAAGGCACAGTCAGGGGATTCCCAGAGCAAGAGGGCTAGTTACACTAGTTGAAATGATGACCCCTAGGGTCAACTGAGAAACCCTGCCTCAGTGAAGGAGGAGAGAGAAACTGAGGAAGGATTCCATGTCAGTCTCTGAACACACACACACACACACACACACACACACACACACACACACACACACACGCACACGCGCACACACACACTCACTGTATATATGCAAAAGTAGAGACTAAGGAAATAGATGCAGAAGACAACTAAAGTCAGTCACACACAAACTCATACACATACAGATGAGTAATGAGAGAATTTCATGTGTGCACTGAGCTGGAGATACTGTAGACTTCCCTGGGAATGCTCATAGATCTTGCTATACATGTGCAGGAAAATGCTTTTTTCCTCCTCGGGTCCTCTGTGCACACACACACACACACACACACACACACACACACACACAAATCAATTCCAGGTATGCTGTAGATTTTAGTGGTAAGTCTAAAGCAACCAATTATTAGAATCAAACCTGATGAATACATTTATCATTGTAGGGTAGGCAATGGCAAGATTTTTTAAAAGAACACATTCCATAGAGGGGACAAAATAACGGTAATCTGGAAAAGCAAAACCAAAGTACTCAAAGTATCTATACAAAGACTTAAAAAATACAAACATAAAAACACACTGCAAAAGAACAATGAACAGTGTTTAAAGAACGTTTCACAAAGGCAGCTGTGTAAATAAGCACTGAGAAGGTTAAGAGCTTCTCAATGCCATTACTCACCTTGACATTTCAAAAGGAACAGCACAGTGCCAAGGCCTACCCTCTGCTTCTCGACCTCACATCACCACACACCTGCCAGCATGGCTGCAACAACGTATATCTAGTATTGACGAGAGTAACTAGATCCAATGGGAGAGAAAGTTAAAATGATCCCTTTAGTGTGTGCTTAGCTGTATTCCCTATAGTTGAGCACATTTAATGCATTGCCCAGAAATAAAAATATTAAATCTATTCTTTAAAAAGTAATACATAAACAATGCAAACATATGCAAAAAGAAAGACACCTAAAAAAATGTCGAAACACTACTCAAACTAGTCTGAACTAGTGCTGAAAAATCAGCAAGACAGTGGTTAAAGCAGGAACAGCTTTTGATGGGAGTAGAGACATGAAAGAGGCTTCAGGCCATTCTCAGTCTTTCCCTGTCCCCACAGCCTCTCCTGACCTTCACAGCCATCCTCTCTCCCACCCAGGTCAGGAGCCCATCTTCTCTTCTGGCATGACTGTATCAGAGTCTCCTCATGTCCATTGCCTCTCAATTTTCCTCCTTCAATACATTTTTTTTATTTAAAAATTCACACTATGTACTTTGATCATATCCTCACCTCCCCCAACTTCTCCCAGATCCTCCCCACCCAACTTCATGTTCTTTCTCCTCCCAAACTCTCAAAACAACACAAAACAAACAACAAAATTTAGAAAAAAATTAAGGAATCAAACAAACAGAAGCAAAAAAAATGAATCAGTTTCCTTTTGGTCAACTACTCCTGAAAATGTGGCTTACCTTGGCATATATAACTGATCTAGGAAGTGACACTCTAATGGAGAAAACTGGTTTCCCTTCCCTTATAGGGTACCAATTGCAAATAAGTTCATGATCAGAGGCAGGACTTTAATCCACTTTCCTTTCTCAGGGCTGGACATTTGTCTGTGTCAACACAGTGACCGCTGCAGTGGTTTTTCCAAAATTTCTTGCTGGTCCCATCTGGATCCTACTGAAAAACTTTTAAGAGTTCCTAACACCCATCATTTGAGTCAGATGCACAGGTCATTCCTAACCTGCCTGCTCTGTGAAGACTGATGCGCATAGCATGCCTGCTTCCTCAATTTCCTCTCTCTCCAGGCAGTCATCTCCATGTGTAGTGCACACCTCTGCCTCCCTCACACTTTAAGGCACTTGCTTAGCTTCTTGCCATGGAGGGGGACAGACACCTGCACTGTTGCCCACCTTGTGGTCACAGTTGAGCCAGGAAGCCTTCCCTGTTGTGCTACCAACTCCCAGCCCTAGCCCAGGTAGAGGACATCCTGCATTTCTTGTTCATTGGGCAGTTGCTATCTGAAGACTCCCAGAAGATTTTTTATTCCTGTCCTATTAACTGAATCCCCAGACAACTAAAAAGGATTTTCTACAATAGAGTGGGTGATTTCTTGACCCTTTCAATACTAAAAACAACTTCAATTTATTGAGCAATTTGTGTATTCTACTTATACTGTAACTTCCGCTTAAACTTCCAACTCACTGAAGGAACTATTCTTGCCCATGGTTATAGGTGAAATCCCAAGGCCTGGAGAGGACAGTTTGTTCTAGATTATAGCTAGCAGTGGGAGTGTAGACTGTCAGGCCTCAGAGCCTGGCTCTCACTCAGTACCACCTCTGCTCTGGCACATAGACTCTCAAGTGAGAGGCAAAGAATGCAGAGCCTTCACAGTTTCAATCTAGTTGAGCTCATTGAGATTCGGACCATATCAGAGCTTCCAGGACAGAGCTGCATGGTAGCCACAGACCAGGTCTCCTCATGAGATTTTCTTCATGTCTGGGTGTAGGAGGCCCTAGGGTATAGTCAAACTAGAAAAAAATCCAAAGAAATGGTATCCAAGGTGTGATTTCCACGAAACGGCAGACACCATTTCATGATCCGAAGTCTATTTTGGTTTCCCAGCCCAGTGGGTCCTGACTTAGCTTACAGTGTTCTACCACATCTGCTGGCCCAAGTCTATTAGGCCAATACTACAAACAAAGACATCAGAATTGAATTCCAGGCCAGATGTTGCCACACATGGTAGCCCTAACCTACAAATTCAACATCTGGAAGGTTTAGGGTCAGGAGTCCAAGGGAATGCAGAACTTTATAGTGAGTTTGAGGTCAGGCTAGGCTTCAACATGTGAGATTTACATGTCTTACACCCCCAAGAAAGAACATCATGATGGCTCTGCTCACAGAGTTCATTAGGCTGTGTCTGGTGTGGGAAGTCTCCTTCAAAGCCATTGAGCATCACTGCTCTCTCATGGATAGGGCTTTTTGCTTCCTTTAAGATCTTTGAGCTGAACACAGCACATTATTTATCAACATGATTTGAAATGGACAAACTCTCTATAAATATTTGTTAAGTAAAGAGAGGAAGGAGGAAGAAAGGAAAAAAGAAACACGGTTGAAAAAGAGAGGAAAGCTTAGCATTCAATAAGGGAAGAGGTCTGTGAGTGGGAGATGTATGCACAAAGGAACTGGAGAAGGATGGTTTGACTGTAGTTCTCAACTGCCTTCCATCTGCTGCTTGAATCCCACCCTCAAGCCAAACACCAGTACCCATCTTACCCTTTGTCAATTCAGGGAATGTGTCACTGAGTGGCTGCTTCGTTCTCTAACGAGGCAGCCCTGTAAAGCAATTAAAGAATCTAGTTGGGATTCTAGCCATCCCAGTTTCCAGATATATTCCAAGATGCTATGGAGTTTGAGGGGATGAGTGTCTAGCTTCCCCTGTAAGGAGTAGGCAACCCTGCATCCTGAAGATGCTGCCTCTAAAATCCTGGTTAACAAAGGCAAGCTCAGACATCTTCACCTCTTCCCAGTGGGACTAGCTGCTGAGGTTTTATGACACTGCCTCCTCTTTGAACCTCCCCTGGGGAGCTGGAAAAGAGTCATTTCTGTTCCCCATAGACATACTAGGATGGTTCCCGGAAGCTGTTAACAAGAGCAGTACAAGTGGGACTCTTGGGAGCAGAGCAGGAGGAAACAATCCTTGGGTGAAGGAGTGGTGACCTGTTCCCTTTTCTAGACTAATTGGAGAATAAGAGCAGCTCAGAGAACAGGAGGTGGGACTTAGTCAACTCATACAAGGGCAGGGATTTAAGTTCTCGCTGTGGTTTTTTTCACTGCCCAAACCCTGAGCCCTGACTTTCAATGAGACCATGTTTGAGTCACACTCCTCTTCCTTCCTCAACCACCTTGAGGTTAATCAAGTCCTCCCTTCTCTGCTGTATAATTTTTCAGCATGTTACCCTTTTCCCTCTGGTGCTGAGGAAGAGACAGCAATGTGGGCTAAGGAGAAAAGGATTTGCTGCTCTTTCAGAAGAGACTTAGTTTGTGTCCCAACACACACACAGCAGCTCAAAACTATTTATATCTCCAGTTCTAGAGTATCTGGTAGCCTCTTGTGACCTTCCATAGGAGCAGGCATGTATGTAGCATGCATACACATGGGGTCAAAATGCTAATACAAACAGAGACAAAGTAGAAAGAGTCAAACATGAAATAGAAATGGAAGTCACCAGTGACACTTCCATGCCAGTGGATTAAGAAAACTCTCCCAGCAGCTCATTTCTCTTGGATGCAAAGAAGAATTGTGAACCAAATTGTTGAGAGAATGCATTGTATATTGTATGGATGCAACACCTGTCAATAAACCGCCTATGGTTTGCTATGCATAGTGGTGCATGCTTTTAATCCCACCACTCAGGAAGATAGCAGCAGGCAGACTGTTGTGAGTTTGAGGCCAGCCTTATCTACAAGGAGAGTCTAGTATAACCAAACCTACACAGAGCAATCTTGTTTGAAAAACCAAATCGAACCAACCAAATAAATAAATAAAAACAAACAAACAAAACTATAGCTTATATGACAGGTAGAATAGAACGTGGGACATCTGTTAAGGAGAAAAGATTCTGGGATAGAGCCAGGCACATGAGATTCACCTTGGCAAGACATGAAAGAGGACAGATACAAGGATCCTGAGCAGAGATAACCAGCCATATGGCAGAATGCAGATTAATATTAGTGTGTTATTTTAAATTATGAGTTAGTCAGAAGAGAGTCTTGCTAAATGTCCTAGGTATTTGTAAATAATATGTTGAGTCTCACAAGTCTTAATTCCTGGAGCTTGCAGCCCAGAGGGAAAAAATTGCAACACCAAAATATCAAAATCTGGAGCATGTTCTCTTGAACTTGCTGCTATTCTGCCTTGGTCTCTTCCCAAAGTAACTTCTTCCTTCTAGGCTTGCTAGAATAAAATGTGATCATGCTCTGCACCTGCCACAAATACTGACCTATGTTCCATGACCTCAACTCTCCTCCCTGTCTCTCTGTCTGAGTCTTGGTCTCCTCAGTATCCAGAAGGAGAAGACTGGACTACAAAGCTCTTCCTGGTTGGTGTGGTCCTTTGATAAGGTTGAAAATTTCTACGAGCTGTTCTTAAACACAGCTGATATTAAAAGTTAATTATAAAATGACAAATACATTCTATTGGAAACAAAGACAGTGTCTGAGAAGGTAGGTCAGTTGTATAGCATTTGATTAAATGGAATGCTTGATTTGTTGGCTCCAACAGAGTAGACAAATCTGGACCCAATGGGGGCCTGCAGAAATTGATACAGCAACCAAGGACCATGCATGAAAAGGACCTAGATCCCCTCCTCACATGTAGCTGATAGACAGTTCAGTCTCCATGTGGATTTCCTAGTAAGAGGAGCAGAAGCTGTCTTTGACATGAACTCTGTTGTCTACTCTTTTACACTTCTCCCTCAAGCATAGGGAATGTGTCACTGAGTGGCTGTTTCTTGCTCTTATGAGGAAGGCCTTATGGAGGGTGCCATTACCAAGCCACAGAGGAAGAGGATGCAGGCAGTCCTAATGAGACTTGATAGGCTGGGGTCAGATAGTAGAGGAGGAGGACTCCCTCTTTCTGAGAAATAGGGGATGGGAATGGGGGGAAGAGTAAGGGAGGGTAGGACCAGCAGGAGTTGAGTGAGGGGGATACAATCAGAATGTAAAGTGAATACATTGTAAATTTAATTTTAAATTCAAAAAGTCTGACCATGAAAAAATAAAATAAATTAAATACATACATAAATAGAATGCTTGAGGGTAGGTCTTTATTTATACATTAAAAAGGGGGCGGGGAGCAAGAAAGACTCCAAAACCCTTCACATCCTGTTGACCAAGTACATTTTTCTATGGTTTGTCTTCTACAGTTCTTTAGTGTGGTCCATTTGCTGGTTAAAAAACTGTAGAATGATATGTAATCTCAGACGCTCTCCAGTGGCATGTTGGCAACAATTGTCATGGGGAGACAAAGTGTAGCTCTTCACAGTTGACAGCTGCTGGCAGCGGCTGGGGCTGAGGTAGGACTCAGTTATGGTTTAAGGACTGGCCTCTGAGAGTTGAACAATGAGTATATGGGTAACACAAATTGGGTTGCTGTGACTATTTTTCTTTTCTTTTCTTCTTTTTATTGGCTGGGGAGGGCACAAGAGTCAGGAAGTAACCTACAAAGGCTGAGAAGAGAGTGTGATTGGGGTGCATTATATAAATTTTTAAATAAATTATCAATAAAAATATAAAGTTGGAAAAATTTGAATAAAAACCCAAAAGAAACTTATAAAACAAAAGACAGTAGTAAATATTCATGACATGGAGTCAAGAAAAAAATTTCTTAATCTAATACAAATTAACAAGAGGCAAAACTGCTTGGACAGGAATGCTGGAATACGCCTTTAATCCCATTAAGGAGGCTGGGGCATCTCAGTGAGTGTGAACAGGATTCAGAGTTTACCTAAGTGAAAACTTTCATAATCAATGGAAATCATCAAAGAAAAAATGTCCTTAGATATTGTGTCACAGGCCTATAATTTCAGCATTCAAGAGGTGGAGGCAAAGAGATCAAAATTCAAGGTTATGTTCGGGAATGTGCAAAGTTCCAGGTTATCCTAGGATATGCGAGATGTCTCAAAAAACGAGCATGTAAGTTAAAAATTGTGATGAGTATTAATATGAATGAAGGGTACCTACTTGTTGGCATATTTGTTTAGCTATTTTACTGGGTTCTTATATCCACCACCCTTCCAACCTTTATCTGCCCTAATTCCTTCCAACTCCCCAACAGTAGGTTGGAGGGAAAAAAATTAGATGAGAAATGTAGTGAAAAATCTTCATTTCTTTTAAATCTCAGTTATGTTATGTAAATATGTTTTTTTTTTAATCCCAAAAGTGAGATATGGAGCTGCTTTGAGTTTGCCCACAGTTGATAATTACCTCAGAGAGGGCATGGTGTTTGTCAGATGCAGTTAGTTTCATTCTGAGGACTCTGAAGGAGTGTAAATACTAGGGCCCAGGGAGAGAGAGAGAGAGAGAGAGAGAGAGTGAGAGAGAGAGAGAGAGAGAGAGAGAGAGAGAGAGAGAGAGAGAGAGAGAGAGAGAGAGAGAGAGAGAGAGAATACTTCTCCGAGATGGCTACGAAGATTGGAATTGCTCCAAGGATCTAAGTCTATAGAGGTCTACATTCTCTGTCTTCCAACCTTCTTTCTCTCCTGTTTAGTGTTGGGGGATGGGAAGGGAGGTAGAGGAAAAGGAAACCCCAATAAAGTAGAACATAGGTGGCTACAGGCAAAGGGGGCACAAACCTCTTTAGGCTTCTTCCTGATGACTAGGGGCTTCGGGTTCCTAGGGGCAAGTCCAATCTCTGTTGTCAGACTATCCACAAGCCCGCCATCCAACAAATGCAACAAAGGAAACCGGCAGCAACAGAGGAGCAGCAGCTGCCACAGGCCCTCTTGGAGCTCTCCCATTTATACCCTCTCAGAGTCCCCAAAATTAAACTGTCTGAAGCTGACAAAAATCACACCGCTGCCCGTGCACAAGGCAATCATAGTTAACGGCTGTGAACAAACTGAAGCAGCCCCATACCGCACACCTGGGATTAAAACAAAAACATATTCACATAACACAATGGGGTTTCTTTTGTTTTTCTTCCCAGTTGCAACGACTTTACTGTTTTTGAAAAGACGGTCCAGCCACTCAGTGGGATAAAGAGCTGTGCCCAGGGACACATCGTCAGTAGTGCTGAGAAGGACCCTAATTTATCCGTCTTCATTCGTATACCCAATCAAGGGAACAAGACTTGTAGTCAATCAGTTCTTCAGGCTAAAACCATAGATGCATCTCTCTCTCAGCACTTTCTATCAAATTGCTGCCATCAGTGATGTTCCTGCCAATTCAAATGCAGAAATCCCCTCGAATGGTGCCTGGCTTAAAATCAGTGGGATTGGTCTCTCTCAGCATCACTCAGCCTATTTTCACCACATTGAGGCCCTCGTAGTCCATGGCCACCACAGGCTCTGAGTCATGTACTTCACCAGCCCTGGAAGAAAGGATGGTCTTTTAGGTCAATGTGGTGCGGCTTCAGGTGTCCTTCAGAAGCCAGAAGTTGCTTCATGGCCACAAGGCAGAAACCCTTCTACTCGAATCACTGGATGATCTCACCCAACAGGCTGCACTGCACACCATTTGACTTAAAGTTCGCTCCAGGCTGGCCATGGTCCCAAATCTGCCTGGTCAGCTGGTGCCTGCAATGACTGATGGAAGCCAAGACTCTAAAATAATGGGGTTGCTTAAGAACCCAAAACTCTCGTTACACCCACTCTCCAAAATACGTGGTCAATGAATAAAACTGGAAGAGCTGAGGCCTCGTAAAGGAAAGAATAGTTCAGGCACTGAATCAGAGAGGGATTTTTTGATTTGTCAGGGAAGAGCTGATCTGAAGATGGTAGGTAATCCACGCCCACCACCATCAAAGAATGCAAAGGGAACCAATGTCAGCAGTCAAAGTTGCAACGCAGAGCAGAAGTTGGGAGGACATGATGAAGACCCAGCTTCCTTCACTTTCAGCACTACATCATTTGACAGAGACATGATGATGGTTACCCATAGATCACATTGAATTTGTGTGTGAAGTTTGTACTGTGTTGTGTTGTATTGCACTGCACTGTACTACAATGTACTGTGTTGTATTGTACTATAATGTATTGTGTTGTGTTGTATTGTATTATAATGTATTGTGTTGTATTGTACTACAATGTACTGTGTTGTATAGTACTATAATGTATTGCCTCTGTCTTGGTCCTGTGCCACAAATTGTCAGCTTAATTTTGTCATGACAACACATGCTGTTCTACTTAGCTTACACTGCCTCTGCCTTCTGCTGTCTCCACTATCATGGTATCCATTGTTAGCACATTTGTGTTGGTTCACAGGTATGTTGTTGTTTGAACTACACCAGATTTCATGACCCACATGACTTGCTGTCTTCTAGGTAGAGGAACCAACATATTACACCTTGGCCACGTAACTTGTATTTCTTCTCTACAGACAAAAAACATCCCACCTCCTACTGTCAGGCTGGATCGTACTACTTGCTCTGGCCAAAGGAATATGTGAAAAGAGAAGCAGGCCATTCTAAAGAAGCTAAATCATGGTGAGAGTGCCCAATGTTCCTTTCCTTCAGTGAGAGGATGACATGTTGGATACAGCAGGCCACTCTAGTGAAGCTGAGTGATGGTAAGAGTGCCTAATGTTCCTATCCTTCTGTTAGAGGATGACATGTTAGATAGAAGGTTCCTCTTTCAGGATAGAGGTGAAAACAGAGAAGGTCACTCCCAATCTAGAGTTACAAACATGAGCAACAAATGAACCATTCCAGGTAGGATTCAGTAAGATTACTGAGGTGTTTGGAATCATTGTCAAGTATATAGCCTGTCAATCAACAGAGCCACCTTGGTTTCACCATGGTTCCTCCCAATCACGCAGTACTGCATTGTTTCCAATGCACAGGTCAGTTTCATACACTAGAGACACTGTCCTTCTTAAATAGTAAATACTCTAATTCCAGCTTCCCCAGGATTCTGGTTACCGCTCCAACATACCATGCCCCATCACCTTGAGAAATGCCCTCTTGATGTCTTTGTTCCTCAGACTGTACACCACAGGATTGAGCAAGGCCGTGAAGGCATTGTAAAACAGCGAAATCATCTTGTCTCGCTCAGAAGAGTAGCTGGAGTTGGGCCTCATGTAGATGTAAGTGGCTGGAGCATAGAAGAATGTGACCACAGTCAGGTGGGAGGCACAGGTAGAGAAAGCCTTGCAGCGGGCCTGGGTGGACTTGATCTTGAGAATCGCCATGGCAATATGAATGTAGGAGGCCACAATGAGGGAAATTGGAGTAACAACCACAAAAACACTCAGGACCAGGTCCACCATCTCGATGATGTGGGTATCCATGCAAGCCAGGCTACGCACTGAAGGACCCTCACAGAAGTAGTGGTTCACCCTGTTGGGCCCACAATATGGCAGACTCATGGTGAAGAACGTATGTAATAAAGAGGAAAAGAAGCCACAGATCCAAGTTCCGGCTGCCAACCGTATGCACAGGCCCCAGTTGAGGATGACAGTATAACGCAGGGGATAACAAATGGCCACATATCGGTCATAAGCCATGACAACAAATAAGGTGCACTCAGCTATACCAAGGGCACCAAACACATACATCTGCAGCCAGCAGCCAGCAAAGGAGATGGTCTGAGAGTGAGCTAGAAGGTGCACCAGCAGCTGGGGCATGGTGGTAGTGACATAGCCCATATCCAACAGGGAAAGGACACAGAGGAAGAAGTACATGGGAGTGTGCAGCTGTGTGTCCAGGCTGACCAGCATGATGATGAGCCCGTTGCCCAGGACTGAGCTCAGGTAGATGGGAAGGAACAGTGTGAAGAGGATGCTGTTGGTCGTGGGGTCACTGGAGAAACCAAGCAGGATGAACTCAGAAACCCAACTTTGGTTCTGCCCTGGGTTCATCCACATGGTGGAGGCTGAAAGAGAATCCCATTCATCTATGTGTCACCTGACAAAAGCCAGCTGTAGAGGCAGAAAGGGATGGTACAGGCTGAAGAGATGGCTCAAAGCTTAAGAGCACTGACTGCTGGTCCAGGGGGCCAGACAGCTCAAAGCTGTGTCCAATTCCTGTGTCAGGGCATGTGACTTCCTCCTCTCATCTCCACAGGCCAAATACACATGGTGTGCAAACATGAATGAAGGCAAAAAGAGTATAAACATAAAATAAAAATAATCTTTCTTAATGAAAAAAAACAGGTTGGGACGTGGGTTTTGAACAGTGTTCAGATTCTGTGCATTCTTCTAAAGTTACTCCCAATGTCTCAGTCTCCACATCTGTCAAATCATGTTTCAGATAATGATGAGTATACAAAGCATCACACATGACTCCTGGAAACACCACACAACACGTATAACAGGCCATGTGCTGCCTCACATTCTCCTTCCAGCTCTGGGAAGGCACAGTCAGGGGATTCCCAGA
>JAQQSO010006417.1:0-11323 GCA_028658305.1 Pachyuromys duprasi
GTGAAACTGGCTTAGAGTTTCCATAGAAATCACCCTAGTCACAGTTAATTTGGCTTCACTGGGGAATCCAGGTTTACAACAGACACAACAGTTACTCCTAAGAGTGATGGCTCTCATTGCAAAATGAGCACAATAGGGCTGTACTGGGGACATAGCCCACAGAGTGCTTGCCTAGCATGCTCCAGACTCTTTGAGTACACCCCTCTCCACCCTCACCACCTCAAAGAGAAAAAAACGAACAAAACAATCAAACAAACAACAAAAACTTAGCCTAGGCTAGTTATATTTTGCTACAGGGAATCAGGTGAAGGACAGCAGGAGTTATGGGGTAGACTGACCACATGTCAGTTAGAGTCCAGGATGCTAACGAAGAGGATCCAGCAAAGGAGAGGGTTAATTCTGGATTGAGCTTTTGAAAAAAATCTGCTTAGTGTTCCCCATCCCTTTGTAAATTTCAAACCTCCATATATATATCTTAGTTTCCCCTCTACCTAGTCTCAGCTCCCTCACAATGAGGAATATGCTCTCCTAACTCCCATCTACGTGGTCAGGAGGATGAGCCCCATCTTGTCTGACATAGCTGGCCCTACCAAAAATGTTCCTTTGTAACTGTGTTGTCAGTATATATCCTTGAGCTGTTCTATATTGACTGAACTTGTATGACCCCCATCTTTATCACTGGTCTGAAATTTCCCGTCATCCTAGATAAGACCAGGAAATAAAACCTGACACTGTTTTTCAAATTCTCAAATAAGGCACCCGTACTCCTTCTGTCTCCACTACCTTTGTTGGTCTTGCATCACCCGGGACCATCATTTGCACTCTTGCTTCTAGCTACTTTCCTCTCTGAGGGGCAGATGTCCTTTTTCTTGCCAGCTCTTCTGATAACATTATGATCTGAGGAGATGAGCACTTCACATGCTCCAGAGTGTTTTTCAAATGAGATATTCTTAAAGTCAAGATAGTCCTCGGGGCCCTGTACTGTCTCCATTCAGTTCCTGGTGGTTTCAAAAGCTTTGGCAGTCTTCCAAATTGCTTCATCTTCTCTTATTGTCTTTCACTTTCCTCGCTCCAAATGATCAGGTTTTCCCTTGGCACATGTTCTCTTACTTTCCTATTGCCATCTCTACAGTTCCTGTCCTACAGCAGCAGGAAAGGAACAGTTTCCAACAGCCACATGGTATGGCTGCATCAGGTAGAAAAGGTACTTAAGAGCTTGGAAGGATGGCAGAGTGGGTAAAGCTCTTGCCTGGGAAAATGTGAAGACTAGAGTTTGGATTTCCAGTACACTTGCAAAAATTCCCAGTGGGCATGGTGGCTGTCCTAATAGGCTTGAGCTTCTGTTGTCAAGCAGCCACAGCCTACAGTCTGAAAGACTCTCAATTGGAAAAATGTTTAGATTAGATGGACCTGTGATCAATAAAAGATCATCTTGACTGATGGTTTATGTGAGAAGCCCCAGGCCACTGTGGGCAGCGCCATTCCTAGGCAGGTAGGTCTGGGCTGTATAAACAAGCCAGGGGAGCATTAGCCAGTGAGTGAATCAAAGGAGCAGCATGAGCCAGTAAGCAACTCCTCCCACGGTTTCCATGTGATCTGGAAGTGTCACCAAATAAATCCTTTCTTCCCTTAAGCTGCTCTCAGTCAGTGTTTATCACAACAACAGATAGCGGCCTGCCTTTATCCAAATGATCTCAGCACTTTGGAGGAGGAAGCATGCTCAGTGTAAGCTTGTTAGCCATGTTACTCAAATTGGTAAGCTCTGGGTTCAAGGTAAAAACCATGACTCAATACAGAAGGTAAAACTCAATCAGGAAAGACAACCTATATCAACCTTTGGCCTCCATATATACACACATGTACGTGCACATACACCCACATTTACGTGTGCCCACATACATGTGAACATGCATACACACATTCTTTTGAAAAAGTAGGTACAAATTAGAAATAATATAGAATAAGGCACACATGTGAGCCCCAAACTTACTGGAACATAAGTTGATAGAAGACAAAGAAGATGGTAAAAGGTGCTAATTTATTTAACATTATATTAACATAAATATTAGTTAATAGTCATGTTCATACAAAAGGCCAATTCACGACAGATAATTACGTGTGCTCCCACACTTGTTGATCTTGTTTTCCAGGGACACAAATTACCTGTGGGCCAGGGACAGTTATAAATAACTCCACAAGCTTTGCTTGTTGGGAAAATATACCATCTCCCTTTCTCTGAAAGTACTGTAAGAGCACATGGAACAAGAAGCAGCTGAAATTCCTCAGACTGTGCGTTAGTGATGCTCAGAAGCATGGGAGCTCCCCAACAGGCCATGGAAAAGCACCATTCACTGAAGTTCACCGCCACTGTCTCCATGGTGATCAGCGATCTGAAAGCTTTGTGATCAGTGTATGCGTAATTTATGCCAAAGATGAGACAGGGACTCAAGTTAGACATGCTGAGCAGCTCCATATGAGATTAAGTTAGCACAAACCTCCTGGCTAGGGTGGCAGATAATACATGTTCAAGCAGTTGGTTTCATATATTTGCTATATCACTCCTTCATTTGCATAGTTCTCCTTAAGTGCAGTTACCGTTACCTACCCAGTACCTTATGCCCATACCAGTAACAGTAAACACTAGTGATACTAAAATATGGAAAAATAATCAAAAATCCTATGTTTTCCATAGCCCAGCCTTTTAGGCTGTGATGGTTAATTTTATGTGTCAAATTGACTGATGGTGCACAGATATTTGATGAGGCATTATTCTAGACATTTCTGTGGGTTTTTAAAAATTAAATGTATTTATTTATCTACACATTTATTTATTGTGTGAGAAGGGGAATGAGCATGAGTGTGTGGGTTTATGAGTGGAGATTTGAGAACAACTTGCTTAAGCGAGTTCTCTTTCTTCTATGAGGGTCCCATGGATTGAGCTCAGGTTGTCAAGCTTGGTGGAAAAAAGTTTCATCTGCCAGGGATGTCTTCTGCATAATAGTAACATTTAAATCACTGACGTCTAATAAGGCAGACTGCTTTCCAAATGTGAGCCGCACATAATCAGCTGTTGCCCTTTCTACAAAAGTCTGATCCCCCAACCCAAGCAGGAATTTTCATTGTAGACAGCTTCTTCCTTCTGCTACAGCTTGTGGCTTTTTGGATTGTCCCACTTTGATAGTCATGTAATACAGGCGCTTAAAATAAATTTCTCTTTGTGGTTCTGTTTATTTGGAGAATTCTGAGCATTATAGGGTAGTTTCTTAATAGTGGGTATTAACGGGAAGTTATACAGTGCTAGCACAGACGTCCATAATTACTTCCATCATGGCACCTATCACAAACTTCTTAGTGCTGTCAGTACAGAGACTGGATACACATCCCTTTCTATGATATACTGTGGCTATGACCCCCAATCTCAGTTAACAGTGATCAAGGAAAGCTTGCTCTTGAAAGTTCCACCTTTGCCACCTAATACCAGCTCCACCTTGATTTCCCTGGCCAAAAAAAGTCACCTGAAGAATCTTCCAGTTCAGATCATCCCACAGTCACTCATGTATCAATTTGTAGACCTGAGCAACCCCAGTTTGATATTCCTGTGGAGTCAGGTCAACTCTAAAAACAAAATAAAAGAGCCACCATAGAAGGAGCAATCGATCCTGCCCCCAGGTAGCTGGCCATCTGGCAGTCCATGTGCTCACTAACTGGAACCACAGCCACAGAGGGCTCTCTGCCCTTTAATGCTCTAAATACCAAGGCTGAAGTCCAGCTCAGCCATGTCCGCCACTGTATGCATGCAGACACTTTTACACAGCCTTGTTCTTGGCCCAATCTTTCTTTTTTTCCATGGGATGCTTTGCTTTGTTTTTTCTACCCGAAAATGATCTGTCCCCCAGACATATCTCCAAACTACCCTTTTTACCCTGAAGTCTTTCCTGACATCTGCCCAGAAAAAAAATTTCTTCAAGTATGTTCCCATGGACATTTCTAATGTTTCTGAAAATGAAATGAATATTCAAGAACAAAGTCATACCAACCAAATATTAAAATATCAGCTTAGTGAAAATTGTCCTTAGAACAGCAGTCTAAATCTGAGAGGTGGAAATTTTACTACTGATACTTATTTAGATGTCACTATTAGCATTATACTGATTATGTTGAAAAATAAAATTTATCAACAGAGATTCAAAACCACAGAGAGCTCAGAGAGCTAATCTGAAATGTCATAATTCTAAAACATACAAACAAACATACCTTTCCACATGTGAGTGAGGTGCCTGCTGGTCATGGCTCTCAGCACAGCAGGTGTGTGATCCATGATCACATCATGTGAATTCTATTCTCCATTTTTCATTCCTTTATTTCTAACTGCAAATGTGACTGCCTGGCCGCTGAAAGCCTAATTCACCACAGTGGAGTGTCACAATGAAATACCCTTCTCTTTGGGAATTTCCAGACCTAACACATGTGAAACTCAGATGCCACAGAACATTTTCTTCATCAGGTTGGTTTTCTCCCATCACACTCTTGCTCAGCTTAGAGGTGAACTACAAAAGAAGAAAACTGAGCTAATGGTGGAAACTGGTATTGGGTCACATTTTGAACCAGATGGTGGTAAGAGCCACCGTAAACATGATTTCCTCAAATTTTATGTATCATCTGGGACCCATCAGGAGATATTTCCAGCTTTGAACTTCGCTCAACTTTCAGGTTTCCTGTGCCGGTCATAATTAGAGCATGGAGGTGGTGCCAAATAGAACTCACTGGAAACTGCCAGCAATCGGTGCTTGACTTACCTGCCATCCCCACGGTTTCAGGACTGCCCATGTGGGCTTGGATGAGGTCAACTCGCACACCTCCTTTAACATTGCTGTAGAGGCAGGAGCAGGTTGGGGCAGCTGCTGCCCCTTTAGTGGCTGGCATGTTGTAGGAACAAATGACCAAGAGTGAGCCCCTCTCCAGAAACTCTTACATCTTTTCAAAACCCTGGTCTGGAGGTCATATGCTGCCACTAGAACCTACAGCTCCCTGTGGTTCCCGGCTGCCCAACAGTGCTAGAGAGCTGACCCCTCGCTCCTGAAATTCCTGTTGCACGTGGTCACAAGATACTGTATACTCCCCTAGAATTCTGATTTCTCTCTAGATTAGCCCTTTCAAAGCCTCTTCTAGATCTTGTTAGACCATGGCTTCTACCTTCTGACTTCCTACACTCCCATGCAGTCCCATTGTTTTAATGTTATTGCCATGCATTCCTTAAGCCCTGGCTTCTTCTCTAATCCACACAGCACACCTCTCCTATCAGAGGTCCAGTGCTAGATAAATACAATGCTATACAAGTAGAACTCTTTTATAGTCTTCTCCAATCTAAGTCTCTAGAAAAAGGCACAAAGGCATTGCTCTGGTGAAACTTCGTATGCAACTGTGAATTCCTTCATATTTGCATGCCACAACTGTTCCAAAAGCAGGTCCCTACAGCTCTATCTCTAGTTTTCTGGTATTTCTCTTACCACCTGTTGCTGCCATGATGGTCCCAACAGCACCAATACTCATGTGGCCCACTATTGCCTTATCCCCTAACCAACCTCCATGACACTGACATTAGTTCTCCACAGAATAGTTAGTACTCATTTCAAGGAAGAAATTACTGGCACATGGTGGCTCATACTTGCAATTCCAGCACTAAGGAGAGAAAGGCAGGAGAATTGCTCTGAGTTCAAGAGAAGCCTGGGCTGCATAGTGAATTCCAGCCCACATTTGGCTGTCCAGTAAAATCATGCCCCCCCCAAAAAAAGGAAGAAAGATACACAGACAGAAACAAGACAGAAGAAGGAACCTAATCATATTATCACCCTGCTGCTGCCGATCATCTAAAGGTTCTTGATTACACTCAAGAGAACTGTCTTGGTTAGGGTTTTATTGCTGTGAAGAGACAGCATGACCACAGCAACTCTTATAAAGGAAAACATTTAATTGAGGCTGACTTTCAGTTTAGAGGTTTAGCCCTTTTTCATTGTGGTGGGAACATGGCAACAAGCATGGCAGCATATAGGTTGACATGATGCTAGAGGAGCCCAGAGTTCTACTTCTTGATCTGCAGGCATCGGAAGGAGATTGTGTGCCCCACTGGGTATAGCTTGAGCATAGGAGACCTCAAAGCCCATGCCCTCCACCTATAATGACACGCTTCTTCCACACCACCTAAGTGCTACTCCCCATGGGGCAAGCATTCAAACAGATGAGTCTGTGGGGTCCATTCCTATTCAAACCAGCACAAGAACCTTCAGAGTGTACTGTGGAGGTGAGAAGGGTGAGAAAGACCTGGTCCTTCAATGACAAGTGAGCAGAGCCTGGACCTTACAACTAACCTCTGAGCAAGGGCTGGTCCTTCCATGATTAAGTAGCCTTAGTCTGGCCCACTCGCACCAGCCTTCTGAAAGTTGCTACAAGCCACAAACTCATTCCCAGGCCTTTACCCTGATACATATGCCTCCTCTACTTTTTCCCTAGACCTCCTGAGACTCGTGTACTGTCTTTGTTCTTGTGTCATTTGAAAATGACCCTTTTAGAATGACCTTTCCTGTCTATAGCAGACCCCTAGATTCTTTCCTTGTACTCTCTATTTTGTATTCTTCTTTATTATATAAATATACACTTGTTTTTTTTCATTAGATCTTGAAGTATATGTTACAAAGTTAAAGGATTTATCCTATTTCCACAAGGACATATTGTAGTGTACTTTGATCACATCTACTTTCCCTAGTGTTTTTTCTTATTTCCCCTCCCCATCCTTTCCCAGATGTTCTCCTCTTTAATTTAGTTTTCTTTTCTTCTACCACAACTGAGAGAAAAATATGCCTCACTTTATTCTGTAAGACTGGCTTTAACATGATTTAACATGATTGCCTCCATGATGTCTACTTTCCTACAATGATATATTTCATTTTTCTTTATGAGTGAAAAAAACCCTTAGTTTTGCATTTTAGCACATTTACTTTATTAGTACATCCACTGATGGACATCTCAGCTGATTCCATAGCAAGACATTAGGAGATGGTACAGCAACGAACACAGGTATGCAGGCATTTCTGTAATAAGCAGACTTTTAGTCTCTTGTGTATACGTCCAGAGTGCTATGGATAAGCCCTCTAATTTTAATTTTCTGTGGAACCTTCAGCCTGGTTTTCATGGAGGATGGATTAATTTACATTTTCTTACCAGCCAAGAATAAGGGTTCTTTCTTATCTCTTTGATATCTGTCTTCCCTGCTCAATTTGGAGAGAAGAAAGAGTGGACTCACATTATTCCTTCATCATGGTTCACTATTCCAGGCTTGGCTGACAGTTCAGGTCACATAGAACTAGCTTTGCCTATGCAGCCTATGTGCTGCATAGAAAAGCATCCAGAAAGTACCTACTGATACCATATCTGGGACACTGATGGACAGGAAAGCATATGAAAGACACACTTAAATGTGTTTCCACTTGTACCTCTCCATTGCCTGCATCTCAAGGATTGGAGACCACAGAAGTAATTAGCACCATTCCAACAGAAAACACCCAATTCCAAAAATACTAAGTTTAAAGAAAGAACAAAAAGAATGAAAGAAGGAGTAAAGGAAAAAAGAAAGGGAGGGAGAGAGAAAAAGGAAGAAAGAAGGGATCAGAAAAGAGAGACAGAGAGAGGAGGGAAGGAAGGGGGGGCCGGAAGGGAAGGGACGATGAGAGGTTCTGCTTTTATGCCTGGTTTATCCTAGACATCTGAGTCACATAAGGAGAGCTGATGTTTAAACAATCTACACTTTAATGGCTTCAGGCGGGGCTGGATCTAGTATCCTTAAAGAATGCTGTTAAAGTGCAATGCTGTCTCACTCTGACCTTACTTTTCTCTTTTAGAAAAGCTGAGGTCTCTCCTCTTGCAATATGTTTCCTGTGTACAGCCATGGAAGGATGACTGCCATTTCCAGGATTATAGTAATTAGTTGTTCTAATAAAAAAAAAAGTTTCCTTGTCTGAGCAGTCTTCTATTAATCACAGGAACAACTCAGCTGACTTGGTGTGTCCCTTATGACCATCACTGAGACAATGTTCAGGCAGCCAAATGGAAGAAAGCAAGGAAAGCCATGACTAACTGAGCAAACTAGAACTTGATGGATGTACCTGTTATCCCAAAACACAAAATGAGGTGGTTTTCATCTCACTTGCACATAATCTTTAGGGTTAGGAGAAAACTTTGAGATGGAAACAGCGATGAGGTGAGGGTCACCCATTTACCTCATGCCTCCATTCTAGACTTGTTGGACCTTCACCATTCAAAAATCAAAATACCCTATACGTGATAACATATACATATCCACAAAAGAGAACTCTCACATCAACCTCACAACGCATTGGGAAAATCAAGCTTGAATAAAACGCAGGTGGACTGAACTGGTGAAAATGTGAACACAGGTCCTCCTCCTCCTTTTACCTCACTTGGTGCCATCTAGAATCATAGCTTTGAAGGTCATTTATGTACTGGTACCTCTCAGTTCATGTCTGATGGTAGCCACTTATGCCATTGTTTAAACATTTACTCTCGGGAGAAGGCAGGATGGCAGCGCCAGGAGGACACTGTGTCTGAGGAGCAGGACGGCAACGTTGGTATAGCGACCAAGAAACTGAACTCTGGGGCCTAAAACACCAGCGATCGTATTTCACAGGTGAGAGGAAACTCCATCGTGCAGGAACCGGTAGGTTTCATTCTCAGGTCACCCAGCCAGAACCCGGAAGAGATCCCGGGTCACGCAAGCACTGGGTCACCAGATCAGAGCCACACGCCTGCGCGTCCTGGTCACCTTCCCAGGCTGAATGGTGGGCACAAAAAACACCAGAGACTGGGAGTCCCAGTCAAGAAAAAAACCCACAGGGAAGGAAGGAAACGGGACTAACTCAGGTCACCCAGCCTTTCCCTGGGAGAAGGTCCCGCAGACCAGCAGACTCACAAGGCCAGCCCTGAGCAGGGCTGCGTGCCCAACTCTCCGTGACAGACAGAACTGGGCGCCCCAGGACATCAGACTGGGTTTCCCCTGTCTGGAGAAAACCCACAGGGAAGGAAGCAAATGGGGACTGACTTAAATCACCCGGTATATCCCTGGAAAAGGTCCCAAAGGCTGGTGGGCGCACAAGTCGCCAGCCCAGAGACCTACTGTACTCCTGACTCTCCTTCACAGACAGACTGTGCACGCCATGGCCTCACAAACTGGGAGTCCCTGTCTGGAGAAAACCCCACAGGGAGGGAGAGAGCTTAGAGCACTCAGCTGATCACCCCCCCCCCATCACCACACAAGGGAAAGTTCTTGGGAAAAGGTTTCAGGTTCCTGCCCAGGCACCAGGAGCCACCACCCGCCAGCACCTGAATGCTCTACACACCACCCCAAACACCACAGACAGGGCCTTCCTGTTGGAAGAAAACCCCATGATGGGGGAAACATCTGGCCCTACCTTGGGACACCTACATCCGGAAAAATTTCTGGCTATCCACAGGCTCCTGACTCTAGCCTCCAGCTGCATGCATGAATGTGGAGCTCACCTGCCACTGACTACCACTTGGGTACTGGGGCACAGAGCCCCAACCAGAGTTCTACAGAAGCCTAGGATCCCTGAGATCAACCCCAGATACTGCTCCAAGGGGTAACCAGTTATCCCTAATTAAACTGATCAAACCACAGGGCACTCAGGTTACAGCAGCAGCTTACTAAATTTACAGCAAGAAACCCAGAAGCAGGGCAGCTGTTCCCAGGACTTCTCCGGGTGAAAGCAGAGCCCTCTTGACTAACAAGGACCACAGTTACCACTCAGGTCTGTACGACTGAGGTGTGCTGTGGCAATCCCTGAAAAACACCGGGCATTCAGTGACCATACCCAAAAAGCTGAAGAAGCTTCCTTCAGGAAAACTCATCTTCCTACTAAGGGGATTTTCTCCACCACAGGATTTCAGGAACCACCAGAAACTAACACCCAACACCTAAGATAGCCCAATGGGTAGAGGCCAGCGTAAAGCTCAACCAACAAAAGACAGAGCAATATGGCATCTCCAGAATTCAGTTATCCAGGGGTAAGCAGTCCTGGACACCACAGCATAATTGAAATTCAAGAAGATGACCTAACATGTATGCTTATGAAGAGGATACTAGAGGAAACAAATAAAATGTGTAAAGAACTAGAGGAAGATAAAGACAAACAGAGTATGGCCATCCATAAAGAAATAGAGGAAGTTGCAGCCAAACAGTTTGTGGCCTTTACAGAGGAAATACTTAAATCACTGAAAGATATAAAAGAAACAGAGATTGTTCAAACAAACAGCTGAACGAATTGAAGGAAAAACAGGAAAATACAATCACACAGGTGAAGGAAATCAATAAAATGGTTCAAGATCTGAAGACAGAATTAGAAAAAATAAAGAAAACACAAATGGAGGAAATTGCGGAGAGAAAGAACTTAGGGAAGAAAACAGGAACTACAGAGGTAAGCATAACCAATATACTACAAGAGATGGAAGAAAGAATCTCAGGTGTGGAAGATACAATAGAAGAAATCAATGTATCCATCAAAGAAAATGTTAAATCTAAAAATTTCCTGACACAGACTGTCCAAGAAATCCAAGACAACATGAAAAGACAAAATCTAAGAATAATAGGAATAGAGGAAAAAGAAGATTCCCTCCTCCAAGGCCCAGAAAATATTTTCAACAAAATCATTGAAGAAAATTTCCCCAACTTAAAGAACAGGCCTATAAGAATACAAGATGCCTACAGAACACCCAATAAATTAGGCCAGAAAAGAAAATCCTCCCACCATATAATAATCAAAACAGTAAGTATACAGAACAAAGAAAAAAATACTAAAAGCTGCAAGGGAAAAAGATCAAGTAACATATAATGGCAAACCTATCAGAATCACACCTGACTTTTGAACAGAGACTATGAAAGCCAGAAGAGCCTGGAAGGATATCATGCAGACCCTAAGAGAACACAGATGTCAGCCCAGCCTACTATACCCAGCAAAATTATCAGTCCTCATAGATCGAGAAAACAAGATGTTCAATGACAAAACAAAATTTCACCAATACCTACATACAAATCCAGTGTTACAGAAGACACTAGAAGGAAAAATACAACCCAACAAAACTATTTTCTTTTTTTTATTAATTTATTTATTTTTATATCAATCACAGGTTAGGTACTCTGCATCCCAGGCGTAGCCTCCTCCCTCATTCCCTCCCACCCTCCCACTTCCTCCCTCATCTCCCTCCTCCCCGCCCCCTCCAAGTCCGCCAACAGGGGAGG
>JAQQSO010006418.1:0-11322 GCA_028658305.1 Pachyuromys duprasi
ACAACCTCTCCATCATGCGTTGTCACTAGAGTTTTTTCTTTTTAAGTCCTACATCCAAAGTGAACCACAGCCGGGTCTTCTCATCTAGATATGACAGGCAAGCAAGTGCAATGGCAATCACCTGTGTTTGTTTGGGTGACTCTGATGCCTTCCAGACCAGTAATCCATAAGAATGTAACCTATGCTGTATACTAAGCTTTTCACTGAATAATTATTTTTCCTGGTAGCAGTCCTGCGCACCATGGCTCACTATCAATTTTATAGTCAGTAGACTTGGGACTGAGGTACAGTCCTGGAAATGCAACTGGAAACTTTGTAATGGCCTAAGACCTTGAAGCTAAAACAGTCATGAACCTGGCCTTCCCACCTACCTCTTGGTTAAAGTAAAATGATACTCTGCAGAGGGAAACATCCGTGTTTTTAACTATCCACATTTTTAGCTGTCCACATTTTTAACTCTCCATATTTTAAACTATCATATTTACATGCTTGAACATGTAACAAATACGACTAAGCTGTTAGGATGTCTTTTCAATGTCAAAACTGGAGTAAGCTGAGGACAGTAGTCACTGTTGTGTGACTGCTAAAGAGAAGTTGTGCTTTTTAGCTGAGGTTGCAATGACACATGTAGTTCACTCTGTGAAAACTCGTTAAGCTCTATCATTATTGTCAGCATGTGTTCCCCATATCTGTCAATGTTCACTTTAAAATTTTACTATAAATAAACAAGAAAGTCTAGGGTCATTACAAACAAATCTTAAAGGTATAATAATGTGCTAAAAAAAGGAGGTCAAAATGAAATCACAGAAAATGAGTAATTTGGACTAGAGATCAGGAAAGGAAGAGAAAGAGAAGATGGGAGAGATCCAGCAAAAATAATAACAATATTAGTGGCACAAAATACAAATTCGGAAAATATTGAACCAGTTCTATTGATTAATTTATTTAAGTGTGAATTGTCTAAGTACACAAAATCAAAGACAGAGACAGTCACAGGGGAGAGAAGATTAAGAGCCAATTGTGTGCAGCCCACATGAAACTCGTCCAAAATAACAAAGATTCACATAGGTTAAACTAAGGAGTCGAGAAAAATAAGCTATGTTAAAAGTATCAGCATAAAGTTGGACAATTACATTGTTGTTCAGCAAATATATTTTAAAAAGAGTTATCAGGATTATTGTGGGACATTTGTAATGCTAGAGTGATCGTTCTTCAAGCACCTATTTTTTGTACATAATACCTAACAAAAGAGCATTTAAAATATCAGTGAAACTCAGTAGAAATGCAGAAACTGAAAGACTAAGCCACTGTGAGAGTGGACACTTCAGCATCCCTGTCAGCCACTGAGAGATAAGACAGTAAAGAAAGCAAAGGACCTGAGCAACACTATAAATCAACCTGCCCCAGTGATGTTTACAGAGTGCTTGCTAAAACCACAAGCAGACAGATGTTCAATTCACTCTTACGTGGAACACCACTGTTCAAGGTACACCACATTCTAGAGTGGAGAACAAAATTTTAAAAATAGTTAGACAAAATATATTGTCAAACCACATTAAATTAATTTATACATCACATCGGTAACAGGGGAACTAGGGAGATAGTTCAGTTGGTAAAATTCGTGCCACATACATAAGCAAGCATGAGGGCCTGAATTCAGTTCTTCAAAACCGGTGTGAAAACCTGGAAGTGCAGGTCCATAACCACAGTCTTGCAGGGGTGGAGAAAGGCAGGTTTCTGAATCTCATTATTTGAATCCTAATTGTTGAGTTTCATTTTTAATAACAGACAAAAAATTAAAATAAAAGAGTTAGGAGCTAGAGAAGTGGTTACGTTTTTAAGAGACTCTCTGCTCTTCCAGAGGACCCAGGTTCAAGTCTTTGGGTAAAGATTCATATTTTGTTTATCTACTTGGCAACCTTTTGTATAGAAACTTACAGAATAAGGCCTCAAAACATATTTTTTCAATTTGTTTATATAATTTAAAACAAAATATCACAGTCTTAACCCTAAAATAAAAGTCTTTATTTGATTTAAGCCAGGTTAAAATATAAAAGATGATTTTGTAGTTTCTTTTCCTGTTGCCATAATAAGGTACTTTGATAAAAGCAACTTCAATGAGAAAGGCTCATGGTTCAAATCCATCACATCAGGGAAGTCAAAGCAGCTGGATCTTGAAGCAACTGATCATATCACAACCATAGTCAAGAAACAGAGATGAATGAATGCTAGAGCTCTTCCCTGCCTCTAAGACAGCATCTTTCATTTACCTGATATATTTTTTTAATTTTTATTTTTTTTCTTCACAATTTATTCACTACATATCCCGATGAAGCCCCTCCCTCAAATCCCCCCCCCGCCATGTCCCACCCTCTGTCCCTCATCTTCTTCTCCTAATCCACTGAAAGGACGAGTTCTCCACCATTGCCATCTGCCCATAGCTTGTTAAGTCTCCTGAGGACTGCCTGGATCCTCTTCCTCCCCGGCCTGGCAAGCGTGTATCATCAGGGGCAAGTGATCAGAGAGCTGTCAACTGAGTTCATGATAAAGGCAGTCCATGATGCGCTCCCTGAGAGATCCACATGGAGACTGGGCTGCCAATCAGTCACATCTGAGCAGATCCTCTCCTTGCATGGTCCTAGGATGGTGCATCAGTCTCTGTAGGATGCCCTGGGCTCAGCTCTTTTAGTTTTGTTGGTCTTCTTGTGGGGCTCCTGTCCCCTCCATGTCTCCACGTCCCTCTAATCCCACCCCTCTCTTCCTCCATAAGACTCCTTGCACTCTGCCCAAAGTATGAGTCTTAGCATCTTCTTTGATCCCCTGTTGGGTGGAGCCTTTCAGAGGACCCTCTATAGAAGACTCCCATCCTGTTTCCTCTTTTCCACCTCTTCTTGTATCTATCCTTTTTGCCATTTTGAATGAGATTTAAGCATCTTCCCTAGGGTCTTCCTTAGTGTTTAGCTTCTTTAGGTTTGTAGATGGCTGTCCTTTATTATATGGCTAATATCTGCTTATTAGTGAATATATACCATGCCTGTCTTTCTGTTTCTGGGTTACCTCACTCAGGATGATCTCTTTTAGTTCCATCCATTTGCCTGATATTTTCATGATTTCCTTGTTTTTAATTGTTGAATATTATTCCATTGTGTAAATGTACCACAATTTCTGTATCCATTCTTCAGTTGAGGGACACCTAGGTTTTTTCCAGATTCTGGCTATTACAAATAAAGCTGCTATGAACATAGTTGAGCAAATGTCCTTATTGTCATTCACCTGATTTAAATCAAATCAATACTTTCATTTCACTATTAAAACTGTGATATTTTGATTTAAATTATATAAACAAGCTGATTGTACAACATGCTTTGAGGCCCTGTTGCAAGGCAGTTTCTGGGTGACACAGTGGTCTGTGATTCCCACCTCAATTAATATAATCAGAATAATCAACCACAGGCACACACCCTGAGACCCTTCTAGATTCGGTCAAGTTGGCCATTAACCTTGTTACTGATCTGGAATAAAACTTGCTTTCTCTAGCGTGACATAAGTAGAATGCTAAGTGCATACAGAGAAACAGCTGATTTGTTTAAACCTCAAATGCTACAATAATCACAACTTTTTAAGAAAATGGAGTATATAACAGTACTATTTCAACTAACTATGTAAGGTAGACTAGTAGAGGTGAGCTTCATTCACAATATCTTAAGGTGTGTCTCTGTATATTTGATAGTTAATTGCTGAACTGCCAGTGAGTTAAATGCTAACAGATTGTGGTATTGTCATTGTTATTGAGAAATCTTCCCTCTCAATGTTGTGTAAAAATTATCAGTTATCTCTGATTGGTTAATAAAGAAGCTGAAGAGCCTATGACTGGGCAAAAGAGGTAGTAGGTGGGACTTCCTTTCCCAGTTTAAGTCCAGGGAAGACCTTACCTCCCTAAACAACAACAACAAAAACTCAGCCAATGAAAACTAAGAATTGTTATGAAGGCAAAGATGGAGCAGGAGCTGAGTGGGTGAGACTAGCTGCCAAATATCATGGAGCACATGGTTAAGAAGTAGCCAGGAGAGTATAGACACGTTAGAAAAGATCAATATCTTCTAGCTGTAGTACTTTAAAGCTTATTAATAAATGTAATAGGTCTCAGTTTCATTATTTTGGGAGCAGGAGTGGGCATAGAAAAAAACTTTAATTCCAACATGGACCTATGTGTTCTTAGAACCACAGGAATTCACATCAGAAACAAACTTAAAAGTCTTTTTATACTTCTTCTATGCCTTGAGAGAGTTAAATGAGATGAGATAACAAAGGGCAAAGCAAGAATCACACTACAAGAATAGCTTGCCATTGAAAACTCACAAATCATCTGCAAGTTTCCATCTGATATTCTCAGAAAGAGAGGTTGTGTAACCCAGGTACCTAGTATCTTAGGGAAAATTACTCTAGTTTTTAAAAATGTAATTCCAATTTCTCTGTTCTGTTCTTTAACAGATGGGTGTCTATTCTTTGACCATGATTATGCTGTTTCTGATAACTGTATTCTGTTTAAAGATACATATTTATATATTTGTGTATTTATTCACAAGTATTTTTAGTTTGTTGCTGCTGTTAGTAGTACTTTTAAAGTTTAATTCTGCTTCTAGCAAATGGGAGAACACTTGACTTCTGGGTTCTACAGTGTATGCTCCTCTCTAAGTGGAGTTACCCTGTTTCTGGTAGCACGTAGGAAAACAATTGGCTTTTGAGTCTTATGTATTTATCCTCCTATCTTGCTATATCTAAGGCCCAGTTTGAGTATTATGCAGTGGATATATATATATATATATATATTCATATATATGTTCATATCCTGTAGGAATGATGACAGATTCATTTCTTTTAAATCTCTATACCTTCCCAGCTTAGACTTCTAACACAATAACCTATTGTCTGCTTTATCTTTGGAGTAGAGCCTTCCTTCTTACTTTGGGCTTAATTATTTTTCTTAGTTACCTGAAGAAGAAGATTAACTTCTTTTAAGTCTTGTTTAGAAAAGTTTCAGTTAATGCCATAAACTTTCCCCCAAGCACTGTTTTTGACACAACTCACAAATGTTTTAATACATATATTTCCATTTTCATTTAGCTGAAAATATTTTCATATTTATAGATATAGTCACATATAAGCATACTTACATGCTTAGGTCAAACCTTTTTACTTAAGCATTGCTTGTACTTTGATTTTTTAAATTGGTGAAATTGTGTAGCCATAATTCTGTCCCTATTTCATTCTATAGCCTCTGAAGACAATTTTTACACTTTTAAACTTGTGAAGCACATTTTGTTTTTATCCAGAATGACATCTATCTTGATAAGTGATCCATGTGAACTTGGGAAGGATGTCTGTTTGGCTGCTGTTTCACAGAGCCTTCTATAAATGTCACTCACATCTAGATGAGTGATGGTGCCTTGCAGGGATTCTGCATCTCGTTTTTGATAGTTCTGCTGGTTGTGGAGAGGTATGTTGAAGTATGCAATAGTGAGAAGTGGTTGGGTTTTTTTATCAATTCTATCACATTTAGTGTCATATTTTAGGAAAATATTGGCAGGAACACCAACATTAGAACTCATGTTTATGGCCCTATAACCTCTACTACAGTTCTGGTGGGAAGTGTACTTTGTCTAAAATTAATATGGATACATCTTCTTCCCTTTATTTAAAGTAAACTCATTACATCACATCCCCATCTTTTAATGTTAACTAATATGAGCCTTTATACTTAAAGTAAACTATGTGTAAATGACACACCCTTGAGCATCTTTGGTTATTCAGTCAGCCACTCTCTGCTATTACTTTCTGGCTTATCTCAGAGATGCCCCTTCCCCCACCCTAGTTTTAGTTGTCTCTCCCAGAACTCTCTTCTAAGTCCTCCCTGTATCTGACCCTTCCTTTTCCCATTCCAACTCCTTCCCTTTCTGGTCCAGTGTTTGTTCAGTTCTGTCCTGTCCCTGCCATGTCTCACTCATCCACCCACAATATCTACTCTATTTTCCATTCTTAGTGAGATTCACACGTCCTTCCTTGTAGAGTGTAATAACCAATAACCATGTAATACAGTATAATAACCACGTTATTACTGTTGCTATAATAATTTGTTTTATGGTAAGTTAAGAATAAGACAGAAAATGTGTCATTTCATCTTATTTTCTTTTCTATATACCTGGGTTTATGGCTTATAAAAATCACCCTTATTGTGGACAGACCATTTCGGTATTTCTTTTAGGGAAGATCTATTAGTTAACAACTACCTAGACCTTTTTAAGAAAGTTTTTATTTCTCTATTTTAGACCATAGAGTTTGTTGTATATAAAATTCTAGGCTGGTAAGTTTGTCAGTTTTTTTTTTTCCAGAATTTACCAATTTTCTTATTCCCCTGCTCAGATAACATGAATGTTTATTCTTTGGCCTCTTTCAAGACAATCTCTTTGTTTTCCGTTCTATTTGGTGTTTATGGGCTTTTATTCGGCTTTTTGTTTGTTTTATTTGTTCTCTGTGCTTTTGGAACTCTCTTTCTCCCTAGATTATTTGTATCTCACTAGTTTGGAAAAAAATATGCTTACTGTTTCATCCCTTCTGTTACTTGGAAGTATGTTTGCTGCCCTTTCCTTGTTCTATGCTGCTGCTTTCCCTTGCTCTCATTTCAGACTGAGAGGACTCTGTTGTCAATCTGCAAGGACAATGATTCTTACCTGATGATGTTCATCCTATTGATAATCTACCAAACAATTTTTACATTTTCTTTTAACATTTCCTTTATGCTTCTTTATTTCTTAGAATTCTTACCTCTGTCCTTGTGTCTCTTTTTGCCCATTTTTTTTTGGGAAATCATTACCCTTATACCAATAATCATAATAACTGTATTAAATTTTGCAATTGATAATTGAAACATTTTTCATATTTGAATATGGTTGTAATGATGGCTTTGACTCTTTGTATTTAATTTTTAGTACAATTGTTAGTACAATTTCGATTTTTTGTTTAAAAAATGGACAAAGGTTAAGAAGAGAGAAAACAGTTCTTTAGTATGTGGTATGCTGGATGGCAGCCAGGCTATATTTAATGTTTTCTGTAGCTGCACAAACTAGAAACTTCATAATCTCCTTGCTTTATTTCTTGTCTCATTTCTTTTGTCTCTGCTCTTGAATTTTATATTCCCTAAGTACTGTTTCTCAGTGATAATCTGTTTATAGCTCTCAGCAGTAGGCATTGATATTATGCTTTCCTGTGTGGGTGATGAAAAGGTGAGACTAGGGACATGTTAAAACTTTGAAATTAGATATTACTATTTTTTTATCAGCTTCTATCTTGAGGATATTATCATTTGAGGTGTTTTTAATGGTGGGCTTTAACTTTCTTTTCTACATCATTCTTTTCATATAGTTTTGACAGTGTGTGTCTGTTTATGTATTGCAGGTGCACCTCTTTCTTTTTTCTTTAGAGATACATCTTTTATTGAATGGAGCTCACAAAAAAATTAGACTAGGTTCAGCTGCCAGGCCAGGAGTTTCCAAGAATTTATCTGTCTATGCCCCATTAGCTCTGAGATTACAACCATGTGCTACCACCATACCTGATTCTTTTCAATGTGTCTTCTGGAAATTGAAGTCAGGCCTTCATATTGACAAGGCAACTAAGCCATTTTTCCATAGCAACATTTTTAGTCTATCTCCTTGAAGCCTTAACTCCTACTGGCATTCTTTTCATCTGAAGAAGGCATTGTTAGGGTAAGAGTGGCTCTCATCCATCCTAGTGCTGCCTTGTAACACAGTTCTTCCTGTTGTGATGACCCCAACAATAAAATTTTTTGTTGCTACTTTACAACTGTAGTTTTGCTGCTGTTATGAATAAAACTGTAAATATCTGGTATGCAGGGTGTATGATATGAGACCCCAAGAAACTTGGGACCAGGAGGTTGAGAATCACTGACTTAAAAAGAGCTGTAAACAAGGACCAATTATTCTTGTTGCTAGGCTAAGTCTCTGAGCTTAATCTTGGTTTTAAAGCATCCTTTAAGTGTATTGTGCAATCTTTCTTCTCCCTCTCTCAGCCTTTTCAATACTTTCAAGTCTATATTTATTAGACCTTCACCTTGAGATAGAGAATCTTTTTACATTCTTTTTTTAATTTTTGAGACTATGATCTAATTACATCATTTTTTTTCTCTTCCCTTTCCTTGCTCCAAAACCTCCCAAATGTCCTTCATTGCTCTCTTTCAAATCCATGGCCTTTTTTTTTTTTTACCAAATGCTGAACACACATGCTTTATATATAATATACATTCCTAAATATAGCCTGTTTAGTCTGTATGTTGCATAACTAATTGGTGTGATCTTCCCCTAGTGTGATTACGTTTCCAACTCAGCATTCCTTAGTTGCCTCTGTATTTCTTTGTGTAGGTTTGAGGCCTCATGATATTTCTTCCATCCACTTTAGCATGTCTTTTGTTGTCTTTGTTTAGCTCATGGTTAAGTAGTCATGTTATTAAGACTTCATGGGTATAGTTACTGACATTACTACAGGACACATTTATTAGTCAACAACTGTCCAAAAGAATTTCAAAACACACCAACCTATTGCTATCTTACATGGTTGCCCCTAAAAGGTTGAAAGTAAATCCCTATTGCTGAAGAACCTGCATTTCAGACATAGGGCCAAGAGGTAAGTAATCTGGAACTGACTTGAGTGCCTTCATTCTGAGGACTAGATTTCATGGTACCAGAAGGTACCTATGCATTCAAGTGCCTGTGGAGGCCAGAGGGTTCAAATCGTGGGGAGGTCGGGTTAAGGTAAGCCACAGAGCATGAGTGCTGGCAACTGAAATACATTCCTTTGCAAGAGTGGTAAATACTATTGAATGTTAAGTCACCTTCCTAGCCCTTGTTTTATAGTATTTTTATTTTATTCTTGATTAGTTCTGGGGTTAAAATGGCTGCCTAAACAAGACCCAGAAAATGATATTAATATACATACTAATGAGGAAGGGGAAAATCTAACAGCACCCCACCTCTAGACAAACAAACAAACAAAAACAAAAATCCTACAGAAAACAACTGGGAGAATTGGCCTCTCATAGTGATGAACCCCTACTTGTGCAATACAAAGTGGTCAGCCCTGAAATCATGCTCACACGAGTAACAAAAACAAGCCAGCATTTGTTATTTATGTATTAGTGCATCTATCTATCTATCTACCTACCTATCTACCTATCTATCTATCTACCTATCTATCTATCTATTGCAGTAATAATTATAATAATGAAAGGTCATTGCTGTAAGATAGAGACATGGGAGAACATGGGAGGGTTGGAAAGAAGGGACATGGAAAAGATGGGGGAGAAAAGGAAGGGAGAATTTATGTAATTAGATTTTAATCAAATATGTTTTTAAAAAGTGCCTTTGGAATTAGTGTTCTTACATTTTGCATGCAATTTTGTAGAGTAGAAAGGATGGCCTGAAGTGAGGCAAGATCAACTCTATTTCAAACCCATCTTCTACACCAATATTTGTCAAAGTGATGTCCCAGGATTAGTCCTGTCAATCTTACTAGAAGCATTCTAGAAAGGTCTATTTGAAGGTTCCACTTAGGCCTGCTGAATAAGAGACTTACAGGTGGCCCAAATGTATATGAATTTTACACAGTCATCTACCATGCATATGAGAGTGCCTAAAGTTTGGAAACCACTTTTAAGGTTATGGGGTTGTAGTTTTGTGGTAGAACATGTGCTTAACTTGAGAAAGTTCAGAGTTCAACTTACCATCACTCCATCCCCCTCCCCCCCAAAAAACTCAGACCTCTCTCTACTAATAAATACTAAATTATAACAGCATTTGTCTATTCCTGTTGCAGTGTGCAAATTAAACTGTCTGTTAGTTTTGTTCCTGTTATAAAAACGTGTTACTCAATTAGTCATTATTAATGATTCTATTACTCAAGGGATTATCACACACACTCAAAAAAAGCTCCTTTTATAAAATTTTACAAAAATTTGAATGTGTGAAAACAGAATGACAGATTTGCAAGTTTTAAGTCTTACAGAGATTGGAAAGAAAAGTTAACTTTAAAGAGGTAAAATGTTTTAGAACTAAAATACTAATTTAATTTTTATTCCTAATCATTTGATTTGGACCTAAATGTGAACTTCCAAAAATAGTACCAAGAATTCTCACACAGTCTCCATTCAGCTTCCCTCCAAGTTAATATTTATATAACCATAGTTATGATAATGCCAAAAATTAAAAATACTTATGAGTAACCTGCCTATATCCAAATTTCATCAATTATTCCACTCCTCTCTACAGCAAGAATGCCTTTAAAAGAGTATGATACCCTTATCCTGTGTGTTGTCAACCTTTTCACCACTGTGACAAAGAGCTGTAGATAACCAGCTTCCTAAGAAAAAATATTTATTTTGCTTCACAGTGTCAGACAATTTGTGGTCTCGTGGCTTCGTTTGCTTTGGACCCAGGACCAAGAAGTACATCATGGGCCACAAACAAGAAACAAACAAACAAAACTAGAGGAAAGGGATTAGACCCCACACTCTCTTCAAGGGCATGTCCCAATGACCTAAATTCCTTCCATTAGGCCCCGCCTCTCAGTTCACCATTACCCAACATTGCAGTCTTCATCTAAAGACCTGACTCTCACTAACTGAGCAAAAGGGGAAAGATCCATGAATCAAACATCACACTTTACACCAAAGTGTTGCTATGAGTGCTGCTAATATTGGTCCCGAAGATATAGGAAAAATGCTTGGCTTCTTCAAAAAGTCCCTCATTCCCCCCACCTCCCACAATATGTAAACTATCAGGTGAGAAATGCTTTAAAATTTTGAAAATATTCTGTTTCCCATGATCCTTGTTCTGTCAATTTTAGCTTCGATTAATGATTATTGTTGGCAGAATTACTACTGTAGAGAGAATCCAAGATGGCTGCCACGAGAGAACACTGTGTCTGAGGAGTAGGACAGCAGAAACAATGCAGCGACCAGGAGACTGAACTCTGGGACCTAAAACTCCAGCACTTGTGATTGCCAGATATTGGAGGAACAAGAGGAGAGACAAAAAGAGGAAATGAACAAGGCCCTCAAAGAAATAGAGAAGAAATTAACTGCCCACATAGAGGAACAATCAAAGATAGACAGAGAGGAAACAACCAAAATAGGAGACACAGTCAATCAGTTGAAGGAAACGGTACAAAGCATAAAAACCGAATTAGAAGCTATAAAGAAGACACAAAGGGAGAAGAACCTAGAACTGGAGAACTTAGAGAAAAGATCAGGAA
>JAQQSO010006419.1:0-11321 GCA_028658305.1 Pachyuromys duprasi
GTATATACCATATGTTTCTTTCTGCTTTTGGGATACCTCACTCAGTATGATCGTTTCCAGGTCCCACCATTTGCCTGCGAATTTCATGAATTCCTCCTTTTTAATTGCTGAAAAAGCTGTCTTAAAAATACAAATCACACTACTTTATAAATTCAAACTACATAGAACATATATTGGGTTGTGCTTCAAAATATATTAATATTAATATATTAGTTGTGGAATTTTGTGAATACCATGCTAATATTCAAATATTTTAAGAGGTACAATAAAAATTAACTACAGAAAAAAGCAATAAACTTTATAGTATCGGAATTCAAGTACTTCAGAGTATGTTTATTAAAGTACAGTGTGTAAACCACACTTAGGGAGGTCTTGGGACAACAGTAGAGAACCCACACGTAATGAATTTACTGGGATTGCATGTAGAATTTCTATTACATATTGCATTTTTGATCATTTTTTACCTTACTGATCTTTTGATTATGTATTTCATTTTCTAATTTTGTGTTTTTAATGTTTGTGTATGTATGTTTCTTCTATTTTTTTCTATTTTGTTAATTTTGTTTTGTGGTTTTTGTTTTTGTTTGTCTGTTTGATAAAAAAGAGAAAACAAAGAGTATGGAGTTGGGTAGACGGGTAGATGGGAAGAATCTGAAAGAGTCGGTGGAAGGAAAACTGTTGTAAGATATATTATCTATTTTTTTTTTTTAGTAATGAAAATATAAAGCATGGTTTCCCACTGTTATGTGAATGGTTACATTTTTTTCCTAGTATTTAGTTAAGCATGAAGTGTTTTTTATTTTTATATTAGTTATAGTTTATTAATTTTTATCCCTGTTGTATCCCACTCCTACTCCTTCATTCCCTCCTCATGCCACCTTCCCTCCCTCATCTCCTCCCTGCCCCTTTCCAAGTCCACTCATGGGAAAGGACCTTTTCCCCTTTCATCTGACCCTGGTTTCTTAGGTGTCTTCAGGACTGGCTGCAAAGTCCTCTCTGTGGCCTGGCAGGGCTGGTCCTCCTTTGGGAGGGGGAGTGAGAGGTCAAAGAGCCCACCATTGAGTTCATGTTAGAAAAAGTCCCTGTTCCCCTTACTAAGGTACCCACCTAGATACTGAGCTACCATGGGCTACATCAGAGCAGAGGTTCTAGGTTATATCCATACATGGTCTTTGGTTAGAGAAACACTCCCATAAAGGACACTTGTGCACAAATATATTTAGTCCTTGTGGAGCTCCTGTCCTCTCTAGATCATATTAACTTCCCTTTATTTCACATGATTCCCTGCACTCTGCCCAAGGTTTGGTTATGAGTCTCAGGATCTGTTTTGATACACTGCTAGCTAGAGTCTTTCAGAAGCCCTCTGTGGTAGGCTCCTGTCTTGTTACTTGTTTCCTCCTACTGCCAATGTCCATCACATTTGTCTTTCTAAGTGAGAATTGATCATCTTACCCTTGGTCCTCTTTCTTGTTTGTCTCCTTTATGTGTATAGATTTCAGTATGTTCATCCCATCGTATAGGTCTATATAAGTGAGTATATATCATGTGTGTCTTTCTGCTTTTGGGATACCTCACTCAGGATAATCGTTTCTAGGTCCCACCATTTGCCTGCAAATTTCATGATTTCCTCATTTTTAACTGCTGAGTAGTATTCCATTGTGTAAAAGTACCACAATTTCTGTATCCATTCCTCAACTGTGGGACATCTGGATTGTTTCCCTGTTCTGACTATTACGAATAAAGCTGCTATGAACATGGTTGAACATTGTCCTTGTTGTGTACTTGAGCACGTTTTGGATATATTCCCAAACGTGGGAGAGGGATAGCTGGATCCTGAGGGAACATTATTCCTAATTGTCTGAGAAAGCACCAGATTGATTTCCAAAGTGGTTGTACATATTTGAATTCCCATCAGCAATGGAGGAGGGTTCCCTTTTCTCCACAACCTCTCTAGCATATGTTGTCACTTGAGTTTTTGATCTTAGCCAATCTGATGGGTGTCAGGTGAAATCTCAGTGTCATTTTGATTTGCCTCTCTCTGATGGCTAAGGATGTTGAACATTTCTTTAAGTGTTTCTCTGCCATTCTGTATTCCTGTACAGAGAATTGTCTGTTTAGCTCTGTACCCGATTTTTTACTGTGGTTGTTTGATTTCTTGCTTTTCAACTTCTTTAGTTCTTTCTATATGTTGGATATCAGCACTCTGTCAGATATAGGGTTGGTGAAGATCCTGTTCTAGACTGTAGGCTGTCGTTTTGTCTGGCAACAGTGTCTTTTGCTTTACAGAATCTTCTCAGTTTCATGAGGTCCCATTTATTGATTGTTTCTCTTAGAGCCAGTGCTGTTGGTGTTCTGTTCAGGAAATTGTCTCCTGTGCCAATGAGCTCTAAATGATTCCCCACTATTTCTTCTAACCGATTTAGTGTGTCTAGTTTTATATTGAGGTCTTTGATCCACGTGGATTTTAGTTTTGTTCAGGGTGATAAATATGGATCTATTTTCATTTTTCTATATACAGATATCCAGTTCGACCAGCACCATTTGTTGAAGATGCTATTTTTTTTTCATTGAATGTTTTTAGCTTCTTTGTCAAAAATCAAGTATCCCAAAGTGTGTGGGTTTATTTCTGGGTCTGCTATTCAATTCCATTGATCCTCCTTTCTGTTTCTATGCCAATACCATGCAGGGTTTACTACTATTGCTCTGTAGTACAGCTTGAGGTCAGGGATGGAGATACCTCCAGATAATCTGCAGTTGTACAGGATCATTTTGGAAATTCTGGGGTTTTTTGTTTCTCCATATGAAGTTGAGAATTTTTCTCTCAAGGTCTATAAAGAATTGTGAAGGTATTTTGTTGAGAATTGCATTGAATCTGTAGATTGCTATTGGCAGAATGGCCATTTTCACTATGTTAATCCTACAGATCCATGAGCAAGGGAGATCTTTTCATCTTCTGATATATTCTTCAATTTCTTTCTTCAGAGACTTGAAGTTTTTCTCATACAGGTCTTTCACTTTCTTGGTTAGAGTCACCCCAAGGTACTTTATGTTATTAGTGGCTATGGTGAAGCCCTTTTGTCTTGGGTATACAGGAGGGCTTCTGATTTTTTTGAGTTGATTTTGTATCCAGCCACTTTGCTGAAGGTGTTTATCTCTGGTTGAATTTTTGTGGTCGCTTATGTACACTATAGTATCATCTGCAAATAGTGACACTTTGACCTCTTCTGTTCTGATTTCTATCCCCTTGATCTCCTTTATTGTCTTACTGGTCTAGCTAAGACTTCAAGTACTAAGAATTATGGAGAGAGTGGGCAGCCTTGCCTTGTCCCTCATTTCAGTGGGATTGGTTTGAGTTTCTCTCCATTAAGTTTGATGTTAGCTATAACCTTGCTGTATATTGCCTTTACTATGTTTAGGTATGTGTCTTGTATCCCTGATCTCTTCAAGACTTTAAACATGAATGGGTGTTGGATTTTGTCAGATGCTTTTTTGACATCTAATGAGATGATCATGTGGTTTGTCTCCTTCAATTTGTTTATGTGGTGGATCACATTGACGGATTTACCTATATTTCACCACCCTTGCATGCCTTGGATGAAGCCTACTTGGTCATGGTGGATGATATTTTTGATGTGTTCTTGGATTCGGTTTGCAAGTATTTTATTGAGTATTTTTGCATCTCATAAGAGAGATAGGTCTGAAGTTCACTTTTTTGTTGGGTCTTTGTGTGATATAGGTATCCAGGTGACTGTGGCTTCATAGAATGAGTTTGGTAATGTTCCTTCAATTTCTATTTTGTGGAATAGTTTAAAGAGAATTGGAGTTAGTACTTCTTTGAAGGTCTGGTAGAATTCTGCACTGAATCCATCTGGGCTGGGCTTTTTTTTGGAGGGGAGACTGTTGATGATCGCTTCTATTTCTTTAGGGGATATAGGTCTATTCAATTTCTCTACCTGATCTTGACTTCGTTTTGGTAGATGTAATCTATCACAAAATTGGCCCTTTCATTTAGATTTTCAAATTTTGTGGCATATACGTTTTTGTAGTATGACCTACTGATTGCTTGAATTTCCTCAGTTTCTGTAGTTATGTCCCCTTTTCATTTCTGATTTTACTGATCAGGATAAATTCCCTTTGCCTTTTAGTTAGTTTAGCTAAGGGCTTGTCTATCTTGTTGATTTTTAAAGAACCAGCTTTTTGTTTCATTGATTCTTTGAATAGTTTTTTGTTTTGTTTTGTTTTGTTTCTACTTGATTGATTTCAGCCCTGACTTTGATTATTTCTGACCATCTGCTCCTCTTGGGTGTAGCTGTTGCTTTTTTTTCCCCCCTAGGGTTTTCAGTTGGCCCATTATATTGCTTTTATGTGATGTTACAAATTTCTTTTTGAAGGCACTTAGTGCTATGAATTTTCCTCTGAGCACTGCTTTCCATGTGTCCCATAAGTTTGGATATTTTGTACTTTCATTTTCATTGAATTCTAGGAAGTCTTTAACTTCTTTTTTTATTTCTTCTTTAACCCAACTGTCATCAAGTAGCAAATTGTTCAGTTTCCATGTGTTTGTAAGCTTTTTGTTATTTCCAATTTTGTTGAGGTCCAGCTTTAGACCATAGTGGTCAGATAGAATATAAGGGATTATTTCAATTTTCTTGTATCTGTTGAGGCTTGCTTTCTGACCAAGAATATGATCTATATTGGAGAAGATTCCAAGAGGTGCTGAAAAGAAGGTGTACTCTTTTGGGTTTGGGTGAAATGATCTGTAGACATCTATTAGGTCCATTTGGTTTATGTCCCTGTTTGGCTTCTATCTAGATGATCTGTCCCTTAATGAGAGTGGAGTGTTGAAGTCTCCCACTATTAAGGTGTTGGGATTGATGTGTGATTTTAGCTTTAATAATGTTTCATTTACAAATATAGGTGCTCTTTTATTTGGTTCATAGATGTTCAGAATTATGATGTCCTCTTGGTGGATTTTCCTTTGATGAGAATGTAGTGCCCTTCTACATCTTTTTTGATTAATTTTGGTTGAAAGTCTATTTTTCAGATATTAGGATAGCTACTCCCGCTTGTTTTTTCGGTCCAGTTGCTTGCAAAACTTTTTCCAGCCCTTTACTCTGAGGTAGTGTTTATCTTTGTTACAGAGGTATGTTTCTTGGATGCAGCAGAATGTTGGATCCTGTTTCTGCATCCATTCTTTTAACCTTTTTTTTTTAATGTAGAGTTGAGTCCATTGATGTTCATAGACAATAGTGACCATTGAATGTTATTTCATATTATTGTGGAGTAGGTGGTGTTATTGTGATTCATTGCTTGTCTTCCTTTGATTTTTGTTGGGAAATTATTTATAACCTATGTTTTCTTGGATGTAGTTGTTTTCACTGGTTTGGAATTTTCCATCTAGTATTTTCTGTAGGGCTGGTTTAGTGTTCAGATATTGCTTAAATTTAGTTTTATCATGGAATATTTTGTTTTCTCCGTCTATGTTGATTGAAAGCATTGCAGGGTATAGTAGTCTAGGATGGCATCTGTGGTCTCTTAAAGCATGCATGATATCTGCCCAGGCCCTTCTGGCTTTCATAGTTTCTGATGAGAAGTCCAGTGTGATTCAGATAGGTCTACCTTATATGTTACTTGACCTTTTTCCCTTGCTGCTTTTTATATCGTTTCTTTGTTCTGTAGATTAAGTGTTTTGACTATGATGTGGTATGAGGAATTTCTTTTCTGATCTAGTCTATTTGATGTTCTACAGGCCTCTTTTATGTTTTTGGACATCAATTTCTTTAGGTTGGGAAAATTTCTTTCAATAATTTTCTTGAAAATATATTCTGGACCTTGGAGCCTTGTATCTTCTTTTTAGTCAATTCCAATTATTATTAGATTTTGACTTTTCATGGTGTCCTTGATTTCCTAGATGTTTTGTGTTTGGGATTTTTCCAATTTTACTTTTTCTTTTACAATTTCTGGGAGTGTATCTTCAACACCCGAGATTCTTTCTTCCATCTCTTGTATTCTGTTGGTGATGCTTACTTTTTCGGTTACTTCTCTTTTCTCTAAGACTCCAGCTCCAGGGTTTTCTCAGCTTGTGTGCTTTTTTTTTTTTTAATTCTAATTCTGTTTTCATGTCTTGCATCATTTCCTTCATCTGTTTCAATGTGGATTCCTATGTCTCCGAGATGCTCTCCATTTTTTTGTGTGTGTTTTCTCTCTATATGCCACTACTTGTGCCTGATTTGTTTGGCTATATTTACCTGTGTTTCATTGAGGGCTTTGTTCACCTCATTTTCCTTTCCTTCCATTTGGGAGGTGAAATCTTGTTTGTTTCCTCTTTAACTGTGTGAATCTGTATGACTATTTCGCTAAGAGTTTTCTTTTTTCCTCTTTGTTTGCCTCTAATAACTGGATAATCATAGCTTTAAAGTCATTTTCTTGTGTTTCCAATGAGGTGGTGTATCCATTAATTTTGGAGGTTGCTGGTGAAGCCATGATGTCTTGATTTGTGTTGGGTGTGTTCTTTCGCCTACCCCTGGCCATTTGGTTATCTGTAGCATTCACTGTTCCTGGATTCTGCAGATCAGCCCTGTCTTTCTCTGGTGTCTGGAGAATTCTTCAGGAAAATGAGAGAGGTCCAGTGGTTTCAGTGTGTGTGTTGGTGATTCAGGGGAACCTGTGGGAGGAAAGTTTGCAGGCGCCGAAAGGCAAATGTGGGTTACCATGTGGGTGAGTGTGTGCTTGGAATTCCTGAGTGATAGGGTGTTAGAGAATGAAGAGGCCTTCAGTTTGAGAGAGGGGTGCCTTGATTACACTGAAGGAATGGCAGGTGCTTAAGAAATCACAAGAGCTGTTGAAGACTGCAGGTGTGGCTTGAGTTCCCTGTGGGGTGATCTTTGGCAGGGGGGCGGGGATGTGATCCAAGCTCCTGGAGCTTGGCAAGAGGGCATTAAAGTGGTGTGTGGGCCCCACGAACATGTGCTCAGAGAGATGGTATTCAGCTGGCGGGTACAGCCATATGCCTTGGCTGAAGTGCCCAAGGCTCTGCCTCTGCTGCCTAGGTTTCCAGGCAGTGAGCTTTGCCCTCAGCTACCTGGTGCAGCATGCAGGATTCCCTAAAGGTGAGGGAGGCATGGACAGGGGAAGTGCCCTACTTCACTCCCAGAGAAGTAAGTGCCTGCTCCTCACTTCAGTGGTTTCCCCTCTCCTTCAGAAAGCCCAAAAGTCCAAATACTGCTTTGCTTGTGTCTCCACTCGCCAATATCGGAGACTCATATCCTCTGTCTCTCCCCAAAGGTGCATTCATTTTGCTGCCATCTTGAAGACCCGTGAATGCTTATTAATCTAATTATTTATGTAGTTATTTCATGTATATCCAGGTTCACTACAAGAAAAAGCCATTTTTCTGTAAATGACAAAATGTCTATTCCACCTGAATAATAATATGAGAAATAGTTAAAATAAAATGTGCAATAAACAAGAAATATGCAAACAATAAATTGTTCATGCTCTAATTAATGTTGCTTTTACATCATATTTAAATTTTAGGTTTTTTCAGATTACCTTTATCATAAAATAATGATCCATTGATTAATGTTAAGTGAAATTTTAAATAAATTAGGTGATAAGATATATTCTGAATAAATTAAATCCAAGAATCTACATACATTAGTAATAATCTTTGTTAGAATTTAAGTGAATATTAAGATTTTGAAGGGTAAGTTCTGCTAAAAATATATTGCAAACAATTTTTATACCCACCTCATAATGTGAAAGAAATCTGTGAATTTCTTATTGCTTTTGCATTCCATAGGAAACATTCTTCAAATATTCAGATAAAAATCATAATGTAGAGAGAAGATCCAAGATGGGAGGACACTGTGTCTGAGGAGTAGGACAGCAATGTCCGCACAGCGACCAGGAGACTGGGATCTGGGATCTAAAACACCAGCGTTTGTGATTGTCAGGTGAGCAGAATTCCTAGGGTGAAGAAATTAAGTGGGAAAGTCCTAGGGACACCCAGTTAATCCCTGGAAAAACTGCAGGTAACCAGCTGCGCACAGCGCTGAACTGAATGCACAGCTTCCCTCTGTGCGCCAGCTGCCATCCCTGACTGGGACACACAGTCTCCCTGCCATGCAGAGGCACCCCCAGATACCATACCAGACCGGGATGCATTGGCTGTGCCCCTAGCTCAGAAGAAGGCACCAAGTCCCCAGACCAGAGGGGAGCCCTTAGAAGCAAGCCCAGTTCAGAATGCAGAGACTCCAGAGCAGAGCAGCGTTCCCAACCTCCATCTCAAACCAGGACATTCAGCCTCTAACACAGAGTAAGGAGCCAAGCCTCCAGACCAGAGTGGTGACCAGTCTGAGGTGCTCACATCTTCTAGCACAGAGCACAGAGCTGGGCATACAGAGCCCAACACAGTGTATGTGTACCACCCGCAGTGCCACCCACTGACCTCAGAGTCCAGCCTGGGGAACTTGCCACAGATTGAAGAACACTGGGAATTCAGGAAACCTGTGCAGTCGTGTTTAGCAGTCTGAACTTGCTAAACACACTAGCACCCTCATTCCCTCCTGTGATTGCTCCCAACCTAGTACCCCAAGCATATACATTCCCTAGCTCTCTCTTTAAAGACACCATCCAAATGCATGCATACGCGCGCGCGCACACACACACACACACATACACACTTACTCCCCCTCCCAACAATGATACTGTGCCAGCGGCCTATCCTCCCACAGGGAAAACTGAGGCAACAACACACACAATCAAACCACTGGAACACCTTGATCTTCTTGCAGAATACTCCAGACACCAGACACTGACAGTTCCAGTCTGAAGTTCAGATTCAAGGAACAAACAGCTACTTGATTATATAAAAACAAATGGCCAAAGGTTGATGTAAGAACTCACCCAACAAAAATCAGGACACCACGGCACCACCAAAACCACCAAAAAGCAAAAAAGATTTTAATTCAGCAGAGACACAGGAAAATAATATTAAAGCTATGCTTATGCAGTTACTAGGGGAACAAAAAGAGGAAATGAAAAAGGCCCTCAAAGAAATATAGAAAAATATAACTGCCCACGTAGAGGAACAAATAAAGACATACAAAGAGGCAACAGACAAAAAAAATAGGAGCCACATTCAATAAGATGAAGGAAATGGTTCAAAGCATGAAAACAGAATTAGAATCTATAAAGAAAACACGAACAGAGAAAAACCTGGAACTGGAGAACTTAGAGAAAAGATCAGGAACCACAAAGGTACACAACACCAATAGAATACAAGAGATGGAAGAGAGAATCTCAGGTGCTGAAGAAACACTTCCTGAAATTGATTCCTCACTCAAAGAAAAAATAAAATCAGAAAAGTCCCAAACATAAAACATCCAAGATATCAAGGATACCACTGAAAGACGAAACCTAAGAATAATAGGAATAGATGAAAAAGAAGACTCCAGGCTCCAAGGACCAGAAAATACTTTTAAGAAAATCATAGAAGAAAATTTTCCCAACTTAAAGAAAAAAATGTCTTTAAACATACAAGAAGCCTACAGAACACCAAATAGACTAGACCAGAAAAGAAATACCTCTGGTCACATCATAGTCAAAACACTAAACCTACAAAACAAAGAAAAAATATTAAAGACAGCAAGGGAAAAGGGTCAAGTAACATATGAAGGTAGACCAATCAGAATCACACTAGCCTTCTCATCAGAAACTATGAAAGCCAGAAGGGCCTGGGCAGAAGTCATACAGTCTTTAAGGGAACACAGATGCCAAGACTACTATACCCAGCAAAGCTTTCAATCAACATAGATGGACAAAACAAAATATTCCATGACAAAACAGAATTTAAGCAATATCTAAACAACCAACCAGCCCTACAGACGATAACAGAAGGAAAACTTCAATCCAATGGAAACAACTATACTAAAGAAAATATAGGATACAGATAACTTCCCAACAAAAAGGGAAAAACAAAACAAAACAAACAAAAGCAATGAATCATGGTAACACCAACAACTCCACAATAAAAAGAAGTAACAGTCATTGGTCATTATTATCTATCAACATCAATGGACTCAACCCTCCAATACAAAGACACAGACTAACAAAATGGTTGTAGAAACAGAATCCAACATTCTTCTGAATCAAAGAAACACACCTCTGCAAAAAAGATAAACACTACCTCAGAGTAAAGGGCTGGAAAAATGTTTTTCAAGCAAATGGTCCCAGAAAACAAGCTCAGGTAGTGATCCTAGTATCTAATAAAGTAGACTTTCCACCCAAAACTAATCAAGAATGATGAGGAGGAGCACTTCCTTCTCATCAACAGAAAATTCCAACAGGAGGACATCACAATTTTGAACATCTATGCCGCAAATACAAGAACACCTACATTTGTAAAAGAAAAATTATTAAAGCTGAAATCACACATTGATCCCAACACTTTAACAGTGGTAGACTTCAACACTCCACTCTCACCAAGGGACAGATCATCCCATCAGAAGCAAAACAGGGAAACAAGGGCACTCACAGAGACCCTAAATCAAATGGACCTAATAGATGTCTACAGAACTTTTCACCCTAAATCAAAAGATTACAGCTTCTTTTCAGCACCTCATGGAACCTTCTCCAAAATAGACCATATAGTTGGTCATAAAGCAAGCCTCAGCAGATACAAAAAAATTAAATTAATCCCTTGTATCCTATCTTATCATCATGGTCCAAAGCTGGACCTCAACAACAATAGAAACAGTAAAAATCCTGCACATACTTGGAAAATGAACAACTTGCTACTCAAGGACAGCTTGGTTAGGGAAGAAATAAAGAAATTAAAGACTTCCTAGAATTCAATGAAAATGAAAGCACAACATACCCAAACATATGGGACATAATGAAGACAGTACTAAGATGAAAGTTCACAGCACTAAGTGCCTTCAAGAAGAATTTTGAAACATCTCATACAAGGAACTTAATGGCCCAACTGAAAGCCCTTGAAAAAAAAGAAGCAGATACACCCAAAATGAGCAGAAGGCTGGAAATAATCAAGCTCAGGGCTGAAATCAATCAATTAGAAACAAATAAAACTATTCAAAGAATCAATGAAAGCAAGAGCTGGTTCTTTGAGAAAATCAACAAGATAGACAAGCCCCTAGCCAAACTAACAAAAAGGCAAAGAGAAACGGTCCAAATCAGCAAAATCAGAAACAAAAAGGGGGACATAACTACAGACACTGAGTTATTGTCTGTAATGATTGTTACAGACAATCATTAGGACTTACTTCGAAAGCCTATATGCCACAAAATTTGAAAATCTA
>JAQQSO010006420.1:0-11321 GCA_028658305.1 Pachyuromys duprasi
ATGATCTGGGGTCAGATGGAAGGGGAGGAGATCCTCCCCTGTTGGTGGACTTGGAGGGGGCGGGGAGGAGATGAGGGAGGGATGGGGAGAGGGGGAGGGAATGAGGGAGGGGGCTATGCCTGGGATGCAATGTACCTAACCTGTGACTGATATAAAAATGAATAAATTACATTTTAAAAAAGACAATATTTGCAAAAGGCACAGCTTTTAAAATATGAATACCTTGGAAGAATATTAGGATTATACAGTCTTACTTTCATGTTTATTATTATGATAAGAACAACTTTATATTCTTATCACACTTGGGCTTCATTTTCTACAATCTGGAAACATTGCAAAGCCTGAGAGTGTTTTCACATTACAAGTAATTGATTGTCATTTATTAATAAGATAATAAAATGTTCACTTCCGTGACAGTTTATTCATGAGCTTAAATTCTAGAGGAGCTAAGGCATTTTCTCAAAGTGGTAGAAAGTTGAAAAAAAATATATGCATTTGTTTCAGGAAATTTGTACAGTGTAATCACTGCAGACTAATCTCAACGTCCTGAATTTAGGAAAATCCGACAGGTAGCTTTTGACAAGCTAACAATGTTTTTATGTCTTTGCTATATTCCCACAATGTAAAAATCTCTGCACCCCAATCTTAATTTTATTACACAAGAACACTGTGTAATGAGCATTAATCACTGAACTTATATTATAGAGGTACGTGAATGACAATATATTTGTTATAGGCAATACGGCAGTGGGCATGGCATGTAAATTGCTTTCTCTATTTTCCACTCACTTTTATTTTTCCAGTATATAGACTATTATATCTACGTAGTCACATTTTGTCCTGCATTTTTGTTTCTGAAGATAAGGCTTAATGTTCATTGTTAAAAGGTATCACCATAATTAAATACATCAGTCTTTCAGCTTCCTCTGTGATCCAGAAAATGAGTCCCAGTTACTCTGTGCTGTAGATGACATGGTCCCTTATTTAATGGGATACCACTGAACAAACTCTGGAGAATGGAACCATACTCCCATGATTCATGTGCCACTGAAACTGAAAAAAATTAATTAGACTTAATATTAAGGAGGATGATAAGTTCCATAACAACAACTAGGAGTGAAGGAGGTATTGTGACACAAAATAACTATTGTGTATAGACATATTTGATTGTAAAGATGCATGATACAAGGAGAAAAATAACAAAAACAACCAAGTTGTCAGAAAATGTAGCAGGAAATTTCAAACAAAATATCCTGCCTAATGAGTGAGACATCGATTTTTGGATCAGCATTGCTGGGCTGGTATTGGCACTTCCACACTTGACTTCACAGCGACAAATGTTCCAGACAAGTTCTTGGAGCAATACATCTGAGTCTTGTAGCTTTCACTGACTTGTCCTAGTCTTCTGAAATGTGCTTATTATTGATGTTTGATGTTGGTCTTTGGGCTGGACTTCTGATATCTCAACAATGAAGACTAGATTCATCCCAAGGATCTACTTCTAAAAAATTCTAAAACCCCTTTTACCTAATAAACCTTCTTTCCCCCCTACCTTTGGTCAGTGGGTGGAAAGGATGTAGAAGCATTTAAGAAAACTAAATAAAGTAGTTATTATCTAGGCATTCAAGAGTGAGCCAAAAAACATAGAGAAATGAGGAGAACCAGTCTTCTGTCAACTAATTTCCATGGCGAAGTCAAAGTCCAAATGGAGCTAGTGGAGGTAACTTTCACAGTGTGGCATGATATTCCTGGAAGGGAGAAAGAATGGCCATAATCATGTCTGTAGATGGATAGAAAGGTGATCATCTATAGTGTATAGCTAACTCTAATTGTATCAATTTAGCCATCCTAAGGCAAAGATTCTAGGCCTTGACCTCACACACTTAAACTTATGGCACAGAGTTTATTATCAGAGTGAGGTATACAATATGCCAGAAACACCAACAAAATTGCAATTGTGAAATTTTCAGTGTTGAGCATTGTTTTGTGTGTGTGCATGCATGTGTGTATTTGTGAGAAAAAGATAAAGTATGTGTTTCCTCCTGTCTTTCTGTTTGTCCATCTCTGTATTCATGTGGAAGATAGAGGACAACACATGGGAGTCAGCTCTTTCTATGTGAGTCCTGGGATTAAACGCTGATTGATTGCAAACACCTTTACCTACTGATCAGTTTCACCGACTATAGCTATAATATTTAAGCTTAAGGTGATTGTGGGAATTCCTGGAAATAGAGAGACTGGTCTTCAGTTGTGCTGGTTGGAGGTAGGAGCAGCCTTTGTATGGCTTCTCCCAACAATTCAATACATAGATTGAAGCTAAATTGGATACAAGAGCCAATAAGCCATAGATCATTGTATTTTCATAACCTAAATTTAAATGCAATCTAGATTACAAAATTTTTTATGATTTGACAGGCAATGAAAAGAGATGTATTAAACAGACAAATGAAATTACTTAGAAATAAATTATAATTTATGTGTAGATAAAGCAATGTTCTCTCGTCATTTAAGCTAATTTGAGAAACAATAGCTGTGATAAAAAATGATATTCACCTCACTAGGTTTTATGGAAACTATAGTGCATTTAAAAGCATGCCATAAATTTTAACATAAGTTGTTTTTTTTTACAAGATAATTTATATCTTTTGATAACTGTCAGGTCATTTGATAAAGGACATTTTTATTACTTCTTTTTCTTTGATGAAAATGAATATTTAAATTGAGCTTCAATTCTGTACCCACAAGTATTTAAATAAAACTGTATTATGTCTCCCTTCCTCCCCCTATTTCTTTCTCTATCTCCCTCCCTCCCTCTCTCTCTATCTCTTTCTGTGTCAAAGGTGTGTAAGTCACAGATTAACATTAGGTGACTTCCTCAATTGTGCTCTACATTGTTTATTTTTTGTAAGGCATTTTCTTGCCACACTTAGAACTCACTTACTTGGCTAGATTATGTACAGTAAGCCACAGGCACCTTCCGGTCTCTGTCTCCCAGTGCATGGGTTGGAGGCACGTGGTTCTGAACCTGGCTTTTACATGAGTGCTGAGGACTGAATGCAGGTCTTCAGGTTTGGGTAACAAAGCACTCTAAAGACTGGGTCATCTCCTCAGCCTCATGAAGGCAGCCTTGGCATTCACTATTGACTTATTTGAAGGAATTAACTCAGTAGATTCCCCTTGTGTAGAATCCTAGGAAAGAGCCTCACATTTTTTATTTTTCTCATTTGCATTATATGGAGATAGCAGCAGCATATTTTCATAAATATGAGCCATATCAAAGAGAGGCAGCGAGTCAACAAAACACACCAGGGCTGCGCTTCCTGAATATTACTACACTGTTAAGATAAGGAGGGATGTTTTATAAGAGTAAAAAGAAAATAATATCCTATTGAAAAAAGCTGCCTGGACAGGTGACGCATATCTGTAAATTCAGGACTGTGCTTCCTGGGACAGGAAATCAGGAGAATTGCTTTTAGTTTAAGGCCAGCTTGGGCTATATAATGAGTTCCAGTGTAGCCTGTGCTGTGGAGAAAGACCACGTTAGAAAGTTAAAAAACCAAAGGCCAAAGTAATTTTTTCTTGCTACCTTTAACTATTAAACTATTTAGTTACAAAATCAGTTTTGCTTCTAAATTATGTTAGGAAAACAAGTGCACAAAATTGATACCATATAGTTTATGTCCTTGCTTCTATGCAAAATAGGAAACAAACCTACCTTTTATGAAAGATATTATTTTAAAGATCTGTCAAAAAGTATATTGATCTCATAAAATACCAAGTATCACCATGGGTTACTAATGTATGATGAATTTCTTGTCTCTTATGATACTATCTCAACCTGTGATTAAGTGGCTCCATCTCAAGACTTTCCTCAACCTTGCATAGCATGAATGCTAACATTACCAGAATTACATAAGTACAAGCTATTCTGTGTAACAAAGTAAGGGTATTATTGACTCAATGTTTATATGAGGTACTGATGGCAGACAGAAGGCAGCTACAGAGAAGAGATATGTTAGACTTCTTATTCCCTTTTTTTAAATATTTATTTTATTTTATAATATTTTGGGGTGTGTTTCCTAAATACGTTTGTAGCAATAGTATGCCTGATGCCTGCAGATACCAGTAGAGTGTATCAGAGGCCATGAAACTGTTGTTAGGAATGGCTGTTATCTGCTATTTGAGTGCTAGAAATCAAATCCAAGCTCTCTGGAAGAGCAGTCAGTATTCTTAACCTCTGATAATCCCCCCGTCAGCCCAATTTCTTTTCTTCTTCTTTTCTCTAATTTTGCCCCATTTTTATTTTATTGAAAATAGATCATTCTCTTATTGAAAACAGATTTTTCTGATATAGTGTGCCCTGATTGTGATCTCCCCTCCTGCTAGTCCTCCCTATTTCTCTCCATCTCCCCTTCTCTCCATATCCATATTGTTTCTCCTTCTCATTTGAAAACAAGCAGGCTTCTATGGGATAATAACAAAACAAAACAAAATGCACTGGGATAGGCCAAGAAAACAAAAGGAAAAAACTAAGAAAAGGGACAGTAAACTTATATAGATGCAGAGACACACTCATTCACATATTTAAAAATTTCATAAAAACACAAAACTGGAATTGATAATATATACAAAAGGACCTGAAGAGTTAAAAACAGAAAGTAAATTAATAAATAAAGGAATATATAAACATAAAAGATAAGATCTATGGAAAGGGTCTGGCATTATATTAGGAGACTAGGAATGTCCAAAGTTATTGCTGAGTTCAAGTTTGGAAAGCAGAGACAAGAATCCCAGGAATCCAAGTCTACTGATATGGGAGGTCAGGGGGGAGATTAGGGAGGGAGGGTGGAATTGGGAGGGAATAAGAGAATGGGCTACAGCTGGGATACAGAGTTAATAAACTGTAACTAATAATAAAAAATTAATTAAAAAAAGAAACTCCAGAATCCAGGGGACCCGGAGGCTGGTGTGCATAGTAATGAACAATTAGATAACTTGATAGAACAAGATAGAAGGCAAGGACCAGCATCTCAAGTTGGTCTTCATGTATGCTGTGGTATGTCCTCAGGACCCACACACATGAACATACCACATACATCATGCACACACACACATATGCATACACAGACACAAGTTACACTGTATTGTTGTCCCAACATTGTTGCAACTTTTTAGAATATTACATGTGTTTGCTTTTCCACATATTTTAAAATTCTGTTTGTATAAACATTTTCATTTTCTTTGAAGTAACTTTATGATAATACTTTTAAATAAATAATCTCATCATAACCTTATTTTTTCTAGTATACATATTCTGCTTGAAATAGGTATTACACTGTTTTAAAACAGATGCATATTGAGAGAGTAAAAACTTATCTCAGAAATAAAGCAGTACTGTTTTCAGACCAACCAGCACAATTGTTCAACAGACAATTTTTTTAATCACAGCTGTGTCATCATCCCCATAAAAATTTCCCCACATGATAAAACTATCTTCACCTTGCTTAGATGGCTAGTTCAGACATGATGATATTTTGTGTGATTATCCCGTTACACATCAGGTTTGTTAGTAAAGTACACAAGACTCTCCCTCATCACTTTCTATTGACTATACCAAATACTTTTAAAGTTCCCTCAAATTCACTTTAACAGTGATTTTGTTGAATGGAGAAAGGGAACAGACAGAAGCATGGAGAATGTATTTTTTTTAAAGAAAGTGTTAATTTATCAAGAATTGTGCAGAGTCAGTGAAATATTTCAACATTTATAAATGCTATCCACAGAGTCTGATAACAAATTAAATCCCCAGAACCCAAGTGATAGAATGAGAGAACAGACTTCATGGAATGTGCATGACCTTCATAGTAAATAAAATGTGATAGGAAATTGTGTTCTGTTGTGACCTTACACTGAAAGATTAAAAGCAGATGCAGAACTTGCTGCTGTCTTAAGTGCCTCAGCCATTCCAAGTATCTTGTTCTCTACATACTGTGATAAATGTCCTTAGTCTTGATTGTACAACAATGCTCATATAAATATGTAAGACAAGAGGATATTGAAAACAATATGTACAGCTGTCTTAAAATGCTTCTAACTTTACTCTTCACCTCAAAAGTTACTGTGCTCTCATACACTAGGTTCAAATAGAAGGGGAGGAGAACCTCCCCTCTCAGGAGATTAGGGGAAGGGCATTGGAGGAGAACAAGGATAGCAGGTGGTATTGGGAGGAGACAACAGGGGGGGGGGGCACAGCCAGGATACAAATTGAATAAATTGTAATAAATAAGTGATAATAATAAAAAGGAAGAAAAAAGATACTGTGTCATAATTTCTCAAGACTTAAGGAACGGGGGTAGATATCCAAAACTCAGAAGCTATTTTCAATTGATAACCACTTGCAATTGAAATTTTAGATTTCCCCAAAGGAGTCTCACTGAGGAAACAAACTACTCCTAATTGTAGGCTGCCTGTGTAAGGATGGAAAATTTTAACTTGGCTCTAACCATGGGAACTAACCATGGGAACTGAGACTTGTGAGCTTTAATCATTACCAAACCCGGATCTGATACAATACCAAACCCGGATCTGATACAAAACGTTTCTAAGAGACGCCCATCTGGAGCTATGGATACAATCTCTAACCATCCCCTAGTCAGCACACCTGGACAGAGACAATCACAGACTGCCCCGTTAGAAAAGTCCCTTACCCCTACACCCTCTCCTGTTTTGTGGTTTATAAACTCTGTGATTCCGTTGCTGGGCGCTCTGCATCACCCCCTTGTGTGGGAGCTATGTGCGGAGCCCTGGCATGCTGGCTATTAATTAAACCTCTTGCTGTTTGCATCGAGTTCTTGACTTTGTGAGTTATTGAGGTCTGGCGTCTATCCCGAGAAATGGAGGGTCTCCCCACCTGGGGAGTCCAACACCTGCAGATGGCCAACAAAACCTGAACTCAGCAATAACTTTGGACATTCCTAGCCTCCTAATATAATGCCAGATCCTCTTTATAGATCTTATCTTCCTATTTTCATTTATCCCTTTCTTTTTATCATTTATTCTCTCTGTTTTTAACTCCTCAGGTCCTTTTGTGTATATTATTGATTCTTGGGAAACAATTACAGTAAAGAAAAGCACAAGAAACATGTAACATCCCATAAAACTAAAACAAACTATAAATATCAAGTAAGGTTTAGAAAATTACAAGTGAAGCAATAGTAGACAAAACAATCTACAAAATACTATGAGTTTATTTTGCTTGTCGACTACTGGAAGAAGATATTTTGAGTCTCTCAGCTCTAGAAGCTACCATTTCCATTTCCTACCAAGAAGCTATTGCCAACTGTCAAGAAAAGAAAAATCAATTTTCTCCAATATTGTCTCACTGGGTGTCCAACTACATTAAGGGTGGCTCCATGCCCATGAGTTGATGGCCAACTCAAAATAAACTTAATGGTATTTTGTGGGTTGTATTCTCTTCTATTGCTTTTCTTGTAATTTTTAAAATCCTACTTGAAATTTCTGATTTAGTTTCATTGTTTTTTTTCTCTTATGTTTGTCTGTTCTCTCTCTTTGTTTAATTCTGGTTTATAATTAGCCTGTTTGCTTTTTAAGTAGAGAGAGAAGGCTTGAAGTTGGATGGGTGGAAAGCAGGGAGGCTCTGAGAGGAAAAGAGAGAAGACAAAGTGTGATTTGAATACATTGTTCAAAATTATTATCTACAAGAAATAAGTTAAAAATACACAAAACAAAAAGAGAGGATATTTTCTGAGTATTTTTCTAAAATTATGTATTGTAGCAGTTCCAATATTTTTACTGTTCTTCAGTTTTGGTTTATAGAACATATAATTTGTTTGTTAATTTAGTTGATGTCTAACAAGTAGGCATCAATTTTAATTCTAGACTGTATATGAACCTAAGGAAATAATTAGTCTACTCTACTAGGAGAGAACAAATTAAAACTGAATACAAATGATTACACTCAGAATAAAGACGTATTGCCACCATTCGGTGTATAGCTCCACTTGTTCTCAAAATGCAAGTATCTTACTGAGTGTTATTGCATTAATGTTCATAAGGAAGATAGGTATGAATTTTTTTCTTTGTTGAGTCTTTGTGTGGTTTAGATATCAAGGTAACTGTGGACTCATAGAATGAGTTTGGTACTGTTCTTTCTGTTTCTATTTTGTGGAATAGTTTGTGGAGTATTGGTGTTAGCTCTTCTCTGAAAGTCTGGTAGAATTCCATGCTAAAACCCTCTTTCTCTAGGCTTTTTTTGTTTGGAAGACTTTTGATGGCTACTTCTACTACCTTAGGGTTTATGGGGCTATTTAGACTGTTTACTTTTTCTTGATTTAACTTTGGTAAGTGAAATCTATCAAGAAAATAGCCCATTTCCTTTAGATTTTCCAATTTTGTGTAACTAATGATTCTTTGGATTTCCTTAGTGTCTGTTGTTATGCCCCCTTTTCATTTCTGATTTTGTTAATATGGTTACTGTCTCTTTGTCTTTTTGTCAGTTTGCCTAGGGTTTTGCCTTATCTTGATTCGTTTTTTCAAAGAACCAACCCCTGGTTTTGTTGATTATTTGTATTGGTCTCTTTGTTTCTACTTTATTGATTTCAGCCTGAGTTTGATTATTTTCTGCCATCTACTCCTTTTGGGTATGTTTGTGTGTGTGTGTTTTTCTAAAGCTTTCAGGTGATCTGTTAAGTTGCTAAAACAGGATCTCTCCAATTTTCTTATGAAGGCACTTTGTGCTATGAACTTTCCTCTTAGCACTCCTTTTGGGTAAGTTGTACCCCTATTTTCATTAAATTCTAGGAAGTCTTTAATTTGTTTCCTTATTTCTTCCTTCTCCCAGAGATTATTGAGCAGGGAGGCCATTTATCTGCAGATAGGTGCAACATTTTAGAATTCATAAATATATCATGATATTATTCCTAATTCCTCTGAGATTATACATGTATCACAAAATATGACTTTTTACATAATTTCTGTGGGTTGAACTTAGGCCATCACTTTCTTGCGGTGAGCTTTTTTTCATCTGTGCAGCCCTCTTAAAATAATTTTTGTTAACAACCCAAATATGACACTTTCATGTTTTTAGGTTTTCCTGGGTGTTGCTGCATATTTTTTCAATGTAATTCATAACTGTTCCCTAGATTCCTATGGTTTATAAAATGAACCAATCATTTCAGTTTTTTTTCAGTTTAGATTTTTCACCAAACCTACATTCTTTAGTGTTCTTAAACACTTCTGCTTCTTCCCTTACATCTATTGACCAGAGGTAGGGGAGAAAGAAGGTTGTTAGGTAAAGGGGTTATAGATCTTTATTGAAGTCGTTCCTTGGGGAGAGTCCACTCTTTGTTGTCCAGCTACCAGCAGTCCAGCCCAAAGGCCAACACCAAGTAATTAAATGCATGACATAATTCAGAAGATCAGGACAAGTCAGGGAAAGCCACAAGACTCAGTTAGATTGCCCTGAGTTTTCTGGATGTTTCTCTCTGTGAAGTCAGGTGTCAAAGCACGAAGAGCAGCTACCTCAGTGATATCAATCCAAAAAGCAATGTTTCACTGCCAGTGGGCTTTAATACATCTCCTCTCTTCAAAGTCCACCCACGGATGTTCTCAGCTGGCCAAACTCAAGTTTATCATAGAAGACAGCTCACAGCAAATCATCATGTGCCCTGTCATAAGATAGCTTCTAGCAAAACACACATGACTCAACTGAGTTTTCAAGAAATCAGAGACTTCCACTTCATCACAATTTCTAATATGATAGTAAACAGTTTCAAACTCGTTCCAACAATACAAAGCACTGGTCTTTTTTAAGATTTTAATGTCAGTGAGCAATTTCTGTTTGTAGGTTCAATATTCTTTATGTTAATAATCTGTTATCTATACTAAATATTCCTTTAAACCCTCTCTCATGTGGTCTATTTAGTATATGTATATCTTCTCATTCCAACATGTTTTCTGAAAAAAAAAGTCTCCTGTGAATGCTTCAATAAACTGCAGGAAAATAAAGCTACCCATTTGTATAAATACACACACAAATGGGTATTCTATTCAGGGAAGAATGATAGTGTTTTATTGGGTTGCGTTTGTAATGGAGCATTTCTTTAAGTGTTTTTCTGCCATTCTATAATCCTCTACAGTGAGTTCTGTTTTTAGCTCCATACCCCATTTTTAAATTGGATTTCTTGATTTCTTGCTTTTTAACTTCTTGAGTTCTTTATATATACTGGATATTAGCCCTCTGTCAGAAGTAGAATTGGTAATGATCATTTCCCAATCTATAGGCTGTCCTTTCATTCGGATGACAGTGTCCTTTACTTTAGAGAAGCTCTTCAGTTTCATGAAGTCCAAATTATTGATTGTTGATCTTAGAGCCTATGCTGTTGGTGTTCTATTCAGGAAGTAGTCTCCTGTGCCAATGAGTTCTAGGGTCTTCCCCACTTTTTCTTCTAACTGGTTTAGTGTGTCCGATTTTATGTTGAGGTCTTTGATCCACTTGGACTTTAGCTTTGTGCAAGGTGATAAATATGGATCTAATTTCATTTTTCTGCATACAGATATCCAGTTGGAACAGTACCATTTGTTGAAGATGCTGTCTTTTTTCCATTGAATGGTTTTGGCTTCTTTGTCAAAAATCAAGTTTCCGTAGGTGTGTGGGTTCATTTCTGAGTCTTCTATTCAGTTCCATTGATCCACAATTCTCTTTCTATGGCAATACCGTGCAGTTTTTATTACTATTGCTCTGTAGTATAGCTTGAGGTCAGGGATGGAGATACCTCCATATGATCTGTTGTTGTAGAGGATTGTTTTGGAGATTCTGGGCTTTTTGTTTCTCCATATGAAGTTGAGAAATTTTCTTTCAAGGTCTGTGAAGAATTGTGATGGTATTTTGATGTGAATTGCATTGAATCTGTAGATTGCTTTTGGCAATATGGTCATTTTCTTTTTTTTTTAATTTATATATTTTTATCTCAATCACAGGTTAGGTACTTTGAATCCCAGGCGTAGCCCCCTCCCTCAGTCCCTCCTACCCTCCCACTCCCTCCCTCATCTCCCTCCTCCCCGCCCCCACCAAGTCCACCAACAGGGGAGGACCTCTTTCCCTTCCATCCAACCCCAGCTTATCCTGACTCCTCAGGGCTGGCTGCAATGTACTCCCCTGGGATCTAGCCAGTCTGTCACTCTCCGGCTTCTATGGGGGAGGGTGAAAGAGTCAGCCATCAAGATCATGACTGAAACAGTCCCTGTTTCCCTGAATAGGGTCTTCAGTCCTACACCTAGCTATCATGGGCCCCATCTGTGCG
>JAQQSO010006421.1:0-11321 GCA_028658305.1 Pachyuromys duprasi
CTCACAACCAAGACTTCAGCAGAGGGCTGGTAATAATAATGAAAATAGGGGAAGTTAGTAAGACTTGTGGAGAACAAGAGCTCCACAAAGACCAAATTGATCAGGGCACAGGGGTCTTTTACAAGACAGTTTCTCCAACCAAGGACCATGTATGGATATGTCCTAGAACCCCTGCTCAGCTGTGGCCCATGGTAGCTTGGTGTCCAACTGAAGACCCTAGTAAGGGGAACAGGGACTGTTTCAGTCATGAACTCAATGGCTGTCTCTTTGACCCTCCCCCATACACGCCAGGGAGTAACAGCCTGGCTAGATCCCAGGGGAGGACAATGCAGCCAGCCCTGAGGAGACAAAATGAACTGGGGTCAGATGGAAGGGGATTAGTTCCTCCCCTATAAGTGGACTTGGAGGGGGCAGATAGGAGATGAGGGAGGGATGGGGAGAGTGGGAGGGAATGAGGAAGGGGGCCATGCCTGGGATACAAAGTACCTAACCTGTGATTAATATAAAAATAAATAAATTACATTTAAAAAAAAGAATGTTCTATAATGACAGACGGGCTTCAGAGAAGGAATTGGATCCTTTCTTGTTCGCATCAGTTCCGCATGTATTATCTATTTATACATCATCTCTTTCTCTCCCACACACATCATATATTAGCGATTTTGAATATATATATATATAGAGAGAGAGAATATATATATATATATATATATATATATATATATATATATATTCAAGTTTCATGCTAACTTGATACAAGCTAGAGTTATCTGAAAGGAGGAGACCCCGACTGAGAAAATGCTCCCATGGATCTACCTGAAGGGCATTTTAGGAGTTAATTATTGATGAGAGATGGCCAACCCATTCTGAGTAGTGCTGTCCCTGGGCTGTTAGTCCTGGATTCTATAAGAGAGCAGGATTAATAAGCCATGATGAATAAGCCAGTAAGCAATACCTCCTCATGACCTCTGTGTCAACTTTTGCCTCCAGAGTTCAGTCTTGCCTGAGCGTCTGTCCTAATTTCCTTACTTCCTTCATTGATGGACTACTGTGCTAAGTTTAATAAAACCTTTCCTCCCCATCTTTCTTTTGGGCATGGTGTTTGATCATAGCAATAGTAATTGGACTAAGACTATACATATGTGTGAATGTATATATATATATATGCACGTATTCATGTATCACATATGTGTGTATATATGAATGTATGTACATGTACATCTATATGATATATTTATATCAATTGGTTATGTAAGTTTTCCCTCTGCATTTTTGTGCTATACATCATCTTTGCTCTATTCCTTCCTTGACTATGTGCTAGTTTTAGAAAATGCTTGCCCCATATTTAAAATGTGAGTGCAGAAGGACCTTCCTTGTCTTCAAATGTGTAGGAGTTAGCCCATTCTGAGAGTTCCTCACCATGAACACGCTTAGAGTTAGAAAGCTTACTTAGTGTCATGAATCTGTAAATTCAATCTTCAGTACCCAAACAAAAGCAGACAATAAAAGGGAAGAAAGACAGAAAGAAGAGAAGGAAGGAAGAATGGAAATAATGAAGGAACAAAGGAATGAAGGAGAAGGAAAAACCTGGGGTAGCCTGATAAGGAATGGAGAACTGAGGATGCCGAGCATAACATCAGGTAAATCAGTTTCACACTAGTGAGTTGTTTTATGAAACAAAGTAGAACTCAGATTCAGGTGGTTTTTGTGGTTGTACAAGTTTACATTCCCACCAGCAATGGAGGAGGGTTCCCCTTTCTCCTTATCCACTCCAGCATGTGTTGTCACTTGAGATTTTGATCTTAGCCATTCTGATAGGTGTAAGGTGAAATCTCGGGGTCATTTTGCTTTGCATCTCCCTGATATTGAACATTTAAGTGTTTCTCTGCCATTCGATATTCCTCTACTGAAATTTATCTGTTTAGCTCTGTATCCCATTTTTAATTGGATTACTTGATTTGTTACTTTTTAACTTCTTGAGTTCTTTATATATTCTGGATATTATTCCTCTGTCAGATATAGGGTTGGTGAAGATCCTTTTCCTGTCTGTAGGTTGTAGTTTTGTTCTGATGACAGTATCAAGATCCAGCTATACCCTCTCTAGGCATATATCCAAAAGATGCTCATGTATACAACAAGGACATTTGTTCAACCATGTTCATAGCAGCTTTATTCATAATATCCAGGATCTGGAAACAACCCAGATGTACCTCAATTGAGGAATGGATACAGAAATTATGGTACATTTACACAGTGGAAATGCTACTCAGCAATTAAAAAACAAGGAAATCATGAAATTTACAGGCAAAAGATCTTCTTGAGTGAGGTATCCCAGAAGTTGAAAGACACACATGGTATATACTCACTTATAAGTGGACATGCAATATAGGATAAACATACTAAAATCTATACACCTAAAGATGTTAGCAAGAAGGAGGACCCTGGGTAAGATGCTCAATCCTCATTCAGAAAGGCAAGGGAATGGATATCAGAAGGGGGGAAAACTAGGAACAGGATAGGAGCCTACCACAGAGGGCCTCTGAAAGACTACCTAGCAGAGTATGGAAGCAGATGCTGAAACTCACAGGCACAACTTGGGCAGAGTGCAGGGAATCTTATGAAAGAAGGGGAACACAGTAATACCTGGAGAGGAGAGGAGCTCCAAAAAGAGAGCAAAAGAACCAAAAAATCTGAGACCAGGGGTCTTTTCTGAGACTGATAATCCAACCAAGGACCATTTGTGGAGATAACCTAGAACCTCTGCACAGCTGTAGCCCATGGCAGGTCATTGTCTAAGTGGGTACCCAATAAGGGAAACAGGAACTGTCTCTGACATGAACTTAGTGGCAGGCTCTTTGATCACCTCCACCTGAGGGGGAGGGGCAGCCTTACCAGTTCACAGAGGAAGACAATAGAGCCAGTCCTGATAAGATGTGATAGGCTAGGGTCAGCTGGAGGAGAGGAGGACCTCCCCTGTCAGCAGACTGGGGCAGGGGAATGGAAGGAGAAGTGGGAGGGAGGGCAGGTTTGGGAGGATATGAGTGAGGAGGCTACAGCTGTGATACAAAGTGAAATTTTAATAAAAATAATTAATTAATTAAAATAAAAATAAGTACTGCTACACTGCTACAGAAATGTAAAAAAGAAAGTCTTTTTCAAAAGTGTGAACAAGAAATCATGAACAAAGATTTTCGTTGTCACCTAAAAAAAATTGGACAGAATCCCATGAAGAATGGAGGGACTTTTGGGTATGAAATCAGGAAGAATTAAATCAGTAAGTTCAGATCTTGGTGATTTTGTGTATGCTTAGGTGGTATTGCTGTGGGTTTCATTTTCTTACATTTTAGAGGGGACAACACAAAGGCAGACTGCATTAGGTGTTTTAATATTTCTTAGCAGATGGTTTTAAACAGGTATTTCCTCATTCTGTTCAGCAAAATTGGAACTATGATTTCTTTTTAAACATATGGAAAGGAGGTGTAAATCAGTTCACACCCCATTAGCACATTTCTTCACAAAATCTCACACTGGTCAAGAAATAGTGACACATTTCAGGGCTCAAATCTATCATCTGGAGGTGGTTCCCACACTAGAGACAGTTCTGGTAAGGCTCTGGACTTAAAAGGATTGCGTGTTTTTCTTTTTAAATAACTTGGATTGCTGTTAAAATGTTAAATAAAATAAAAAAACTTGGAAACTGACATCTCTAACTAAATTTATAATCATGTTTTGTTTGTTCGTTTGCTTGTTTTTAATAAAAAGGAAGATGCCAGGTCTGGAAGGAGAGACAGTTCAGTGTTTGTGGGCATGTGCTGCTCTTGCAGGGGACCTGAGTTTAGTCTCTAATGTCTACGCCATCCATCTAGGTGGGTCTGACTCCTCTTGGCTCAGTGGGCATCTGTGCTCAGGTGGACACATCCCACCTTTGATACACACGCACATGCACATAATCAAATAATGTTTGAAATGTTTTCGAACAGAGTTAGTAGAGTTATGGGTAATCTGAGGTGAGAGGAGGAAGTGTCACAAGACAGAACTTGGAGTTGTGTGCTCTGATGCTATGAACATCTTTAACATAAGCTGATACAATGTTTCATTCAGGGCTTAGGATACAGTGCATGATTCACTGAGTCTCTGTAGCTGAAAATGATGAGTAAGAAACTGCTATCCAGACACAACAGACTACACTATTAGGCTACAGGGCATTTTATTTGTGTTTTAAATTTGTTTTTCTTGATTTGCTGACAAAATGCCTGGAAGTAACAAGGGTTACGTTTTGTATATGTAAGACATATATATTTTTCAATTTCAAATATTGTGAAAAGTTTAATGTGAAAGCTTTCTTGGAAAAGCTTTGTGAATCTTTGGGGGGTTAGAGCTTCAGTAGAGACCTGACAGTTGCAGGTTGGTAATGCTGTGCACATCTTATATTGTACAGAAAGTAAGAAGAAATCGGGATTATTTCAAAATAGTGCTTAAGATTTTGCTTCTTATTCACCATGGGCTTTGCCATTGATTGGATAAGAGCGTCTCTGGATGCTGAGTAGTCCATCCGTCTTTCAGAGTGCCTTGTCTGTGAGACTGAGAACTCACCCGTGTTTGAAATTTCCCAGTTCAAAACAAGGAAAACCCGTTCTTCATAGTGGCATTGCATTGCTGACTTAGAGGTAAAGTGTACCTGGGACTCAGACTAAAATCAACTTGGTAATTCACATGATTTTTTTTTAACTTTTATTTTTTTTACTGAAGATGGAGGAGTGTAATTGATGCATGAAGAACAGGCAATTGGCCGGCACCTTTTTAGAAGTTTAGAGATAGAGACATAGTTAGGGTAGGTATGCATATAAGGCTAGCTCAACAGGAAAGAAAAATGAAACCTGTTATTTTTTTCATGTACTTTATAAAGTATGCATGTATTAAAAGAAAAGAAAGATACAAAAGGTGATACTTTGGTTATAAATTTTGCTAGAAGGAGTGAGCTGCCATATGAGACAAAAACAAAACAAAACAAAACAAAACAAAACCCCAAACAAACAAACAAAACAAAACAAACGGCTAATTAACCAGCGTTTACCTTGGATTTTGAAGTTTTATTTGCTTTGGAATTGTTGCTCTGAAAGTAGATAACACATTTCTTTAATCTCTTTTATATCTTAATAACTGGTGCTAAACGTGCTTAGACTGTTAGCTTGTGCCAGACTCAAGACTGTCGGATGAGTGAGATGAATACTAAGCAAAGGCAGCTTAGTAATTAGAAATTACCAGGCTTTCCATGCCTACTACTCTAACAAATTTCCTCCTTGATCTCAAATGGGTTAATATTACCTCTACCTTTTCCTGGTAGGTTAATAAAAAAATTACATATGGCTTATTATGGTCTTCACATTTCAGTCTTGTCTTTTGATTGACTCTTTTGATTGACACGTTAATTTTTTTCAGGCAAAAATTCTGTTAAAATTCTAGTAGTAGGAAAAATGTACAAAAGAGAAAGTGTCTATCATTTAATAATTTGTAATCTGGAAACAAACATAATTTACATTAAAATGAACGTCTTTATTTTTTGTCTTAATTTAGGCATTTTTTTTAAAACTGTGCCATTTGACTTATTAAAGATGACACCAAATTGAATTATTGAATAACCAGCTTAAAGAGAATCAAATATAGCATAACAAAATAAATTAGTATGCATGTAACTGAAACTTTTAAGTGTGCGCATTAAGATACATGTATAGGAATGTGCACATATGTGTAGATATATTTATATATATTACATAAATTTCTTTCTGTAGCTCATAGTCAAATAAATCTAAAAGTAAATGATTGAGAGGAAGGATTTAATGGGGACATGATATTTAAATCTGAGAGGCTACATCTAGAGTCTATTGTTACCTGTAATTTTATTTGAAAATGAAATGAGGTCATAGTCCAACAAGAAAATATCAAAGGTAAGAAAAGAATAGGAGATATAAAGAGAAAGGGAGAGAGAGATAACACAATGTGTTGATGGAATGCTGCTGAGGTGAGTCTTTCTCTTTGGACTCCTTCCATATTCTAATACCTTTCCTCCTGAGTGGCCTGAGATAGAGAAGGAAAATGGATTCCTATGAGATTGTGCACAGCTTTAACTTGGGTTAGATACGAATGATCTGAGGTGTTTGGCTTAGTTTATTTTCTGTCTATTAAGACTCCCTTCCTGAAATATTTTCACCTGATTCTGTGATTTTATTTCTATATTTAAAAAAAGTCTTCCTTCTGAAATGCACAAACTTCTAAAATTAAACCCATTATCTACCTCACTGCTTTGGACCAAAATTTTCTATTCTGAAGCTAAGATGTTGGCTGTGACACCTCAAATTTTCCTCTCCATGTTGATGATACAGAGTTTATATTAAAATACTTAAGAGAATAAAAGAGAAACTTAGTGGGAGTAAAATAGTAGCCAGTTGGATATAGAAGCATATTTGCAGAAGGGATGGCGATAGAGCATAGGGCGCAAAACGGGTGGCCAGATGCAAAAAATTTCCCCTACGCTTATGTGAAGAGAAGGATCATATCATGCAAACAGATGCCACTTCCTGATTCTTAGCTCTTAACCAGTGGCTTGCCTTGTTCACTACAAGTAAGCCATTACTACAGGAACTGTCCTTTAGTCATCTGGGCCATAAGATATCTTAGTGGTTAATTAAAGAAACCAGATTTACAAATCTGGGGTCTTTTGACTGTAAACTCTTTCTGTTCCACTATGCTTTCGGCCAGGCTCATATCTGAGAGCTACTTTGGATCGAGCTTTTTAGCAGTGAGAATCTCTCTCGATTATCACAATATTCAAAAATTTAAAGCATGTGCTTTGCAATGGGGATATGCAGTGACTAGTTTAATATGAATCATAGAGGGTAAAGAGTCAGAAAACATGGACTTCAATGTCAGTTGTGTCTATTACTATGGAGAGCCCCAGGAAGCTGTGTAACCCCCTGAGTAATATTATTTTTTTTATCTTTAAAAGACACTAAAATCATTAAAAAAATAAAAAAAAACCTTCTCTATGCGCCTCAGGAATGTGACTGAGATAAAACAAATTAATCTATTTGAAAACATTTTACAAAGTACAAAGCACTGAATAAATGAATAACATACCACTTCATTAACTCTTGGAATTATTCATTGCCTGAAACAGGAGGGAGACTTTATAAAATGATGATGTGAAGAATCATAAAATATTTTGTTAAAAATTCCATGCCCATTTAAAGAAATAATGGAAGCAATGTTAATGTGTTAATATGGAGACGCAGCTGCATTACAAATATCCAAGTGAGGAGTGTGTGGCTGTCTGAGCATGTCTGTTTGGGAGGGTGCGCTCTGAGGTGAAAAGCATCAACACAATGAGAAGCAGTAAGGCCCTACATGGGAAGATGGGGATCGGATGACTTGGATGGCAGGTGGCACAGGCAGCAAGATAAAAGATCACAGAATCAAAGCAGGAGCTGTTTATTCTCAAAGATGAGGTGAGATGGCATTTTGACCATAAAAGAAGTGATGGTTGTTATGGAAAAAAAAATCTATAGAGGCCTTTAAGCCAGCAGTGATGTCGTAGGGCCAGAGAAAAACAAGTTAGTTTTATTGTAAGAGGTTTGGAAGAGAAAAATCAATGTTTCCTTTATCAAGTAGTATTGGTTCTTCCTCCCTTTGAGTTCTGCATCAGGTGGTAGTCATATAATATAAATTCTACCCTGCATCCTAAGGAGGAGAATGGGCTTTGTGCATGCGGCAGCTTTCAGGTTTTCTCAATTAAGAGAACACTTTACTAAATGAAACTGATTTTGGAAATGACATAACTAGCGCTTAATATGTCCACAGTCCAGAACTTCAGAAGTATGACTGAGAAAGCAAAGTGACATGCAGCGTTTACATAAAACACGTTACAGATTAAAAACTAGGTTCCAAGGCAGGGACAAAGATGCCTTTAACTATATTTTAATGAGTTAGAGAAAGTGCTCTCTGGCATATCAAGAAGAAACATTGATTATAAGTGGGTTACAGATTTACTGCTATGGTTGACTAATTGTCATAGACATAATCAGAAGAATTGCTTTCAATAATAATTCAAAAGGCCACCACAAACCACTTTTATTACTGCCAATACAAATAATTATAGTGCTACACAGTGGATTATCATAATAAATCTTATCTGTAATAAGTTTTAAGAAAATATTTTTGCCTCCTTTGTTTCTTTATTAAAACAATACAGAGAGGCAGATCTGACTATTGTTTTACTAACGAGGAACCACCATTAGAGAAAAGACTTGAACTAGTTATGTAGTTGAATTCTGTAAATTCTGTATATTCACTAGGAGTCAAAACTCTCATTCTTTATGTCCAGAAACCAAAGACTTTTGTTTGTCTGTTTCTTCCAAGTGATCTATTTTCAAAGGCCAGAAAGCATGTACTTATAAAGAAAGGAGCAATCAGGCAGTGTGTGGGGAGTCACAGGGTTCGGGAAAGGCACTCAGAGTAGTCGCCTTGAGTATTCCCTTTAGCAAATACTTGACACGGGCTAGTTACACAACTTCTCTCAGTGTCAGTTCAGCATGATGCTCTCTGCCCCCAAGCAGTGCAAGCACACAGTTCCCCGGGAAGCCTATTTAAATCATCACACACATAAACTCAGATTTCTGAACAGGCTCAGTGATGAGAAAAATGCCCCCGATCTCCAGTCCTAATGTTAAGATGGTACACAACCCGTGGCTCCAGGCTCCTACAGATAATAAAAACTGACAACCCTCTAGCGCTTAGAAGTGCTGAATAAAATTGGACAAAAAGTACACTTTATAGTACTTCAGCTAAAAATAAAAAAATAAAAAAAATGGAAGGAGGGAGGATAGATGTTGGGAAAGAAAATGGACTCTTCAGCTTTCCCAAACCAGAAAAATATTGAAAACCTCCTTGGCATCTGTTGTGGAGTCTTGTGTGTGTACACACTAATTTGTCTCCTTCACCATTGGGACCAAGTTTCAGTGGTCACTAGGGACTGGCAAAAACAAATCTGTCTGTCTGCATTTTCATAAGAGGTAGTCAGAGCTCTCTGATTTCAGGAAGCCGGTTAAAAACAACAATCTAGACACAATGAAGGAACAAAAGAAGAAAGACATAAAGTAACATTTTTCATGTTTCCTGTTTTGCCATCTACTCAAATAAAAGGGTATCTAATTTGGGAATCAGGTAGTGAAATGTTATGTCTCCTTAGGATATGTAGTTGGTTTTGACAGGACTTGTGTGTTTTATGACTCTTAAGACAAAGAGACAGGGGTGAGGAGGGAATTCTTTGTCAGATTTGGGTTTCTGTTTTCCTGGTTGAGAACAAGAAAGCAGAAAAATATTACTTATGATTCTTTAGTTTTTTTTTTAATGATTGCATGTTGATTCGCTATTACTTAATCTGGTAGAATATCCTTTAAAAAAACTGGTATGCCTCTTCCCTAGAGTCCTCCTTGTTGTTTAGCTTCTGTAGGACTATAGACTTTAGTATGTTTATCCTATCCTATGTTTATCCTATGGATAACACCCACTTATAAGTGAGTATATACCATGTGTGTCTTTCTGCTTCTGGGTAATCCTCATTCAGAAGGGCAAACAGGATAGACATAGGAAGTAGGAGAAGTCAGGGCAAGACAGTAGCCTTCCACAGGGAACCTCTGAAAGACTACCCATTAGGGTATCCAAGCAGATGCTAAGACTCATAGACAAACTTTGGGCAGAGTGCAGGGAATCTTATGGAAGAAGGGGGGAGATAGAAAGACCTGGAGGGGAAAAGAGCTCCACAAAGAGACCAACAGAGCCAAAAAGTCTGAGTTCAGGGGATGTGCAGAGACTAATGAATCAACCCAGGACCATGTACAGAATGGTCCTAGATCCCTTGCTCAGAGGTAGCCCATGGGCAGCTCCGTCTTTATGTGTTCCCTAGTAAGGGGAGCAGGGGAGGTCACTGGCATGAACTAGGTTGCCTGCTCTTTAATCACCTTTCCCCAAGGCCACAGAGAAAGAGGATCCAGACAATCCTGATGAGACCTGATAGGTTAGGGTCAAATAGTAGGGGAGGTCCAGTAGACTAGGGGAGGGACATAGTGGGGGAAGAAGAAGAGAGGGTGGGACTGGGAAGATATGATGGGAGGGGGCTACAGCCAAGGTACAAAGTAAATAAATTGTAATAAATAATAATAAAGAAAAATTAAAATAAAAAGAAAACTGGTATGATTGCTGTATGTGTAATTGTTTTAATTGGCTTAACTTAGAAACACATTTTTTTTTCTGAAAAACTGTTTTTACACAATATTGCGCACAAGATCCTGCCATCTAAAGTCCAAAATTTGTAAAGACTGAAGATCTTATTTATAAATCTACTTTAATTCCTTCTTAAAGGATTCTAGTTCGTACCTATGGATTGTATTAAATAAGGATCCAGTGTGTGCAGTAGGAGGCAGTGAAAGGGTTGCTGAAGTTTAAAAATGAGCACATGAATGGGGTGTGGCAAGGCAAAGATCAGAAGTCTGAGTCCTAAACTAATGAGGAAAACCCACTAATCAACCTGATTAACCTTATGGAGTTAATAGTTGGGTCAACAAGTGACACACACACACACACACACACACACACACACGCATTTAAACCTGGGTTTCAGATATGAGGCAAACACGAAGTATTTGAATTTGCTTATTTCACATAACATAATGACTTCTAATTCTGTACATTTTATGAATATATTTAAAAATTTATCATGAGTCTGTAACTCTGTGTGTGTGTATGTACCAATAATAATTAAAGTAGAGGGGTCTGCGACCTTGAGCAGTAGTTGGGAAGTATTAGTGGAGGCAGAGGGCAAGAAGGAGGGCAGAAAGCATGTAAATACATACTCATGTATGAAATTCTCAGAAAATCTTCATGTTAGAAAAAATTATTTTTATTTACATTTCAGCAGAATGTAAGTCTACATGCATCTGCCTTAGAATAAGTTATATTGTGAGGGAATTTATAAAGTTGAACTTTTCTTAGGTGGTATAGCAAGTTATAAGCAGTAGCACTTGTAAAAGAATTTATCTCATATTAATAACAATTTTATTTGATTCGAAGTCGAGACATCACAAAATATTAGTATGACTGAAAACTATGTGCTCGGGTGAGTGCCATTTAGAATGAGAGGTTCTGCAAACACTTTGGAAGCACTTTCCTGTCAGTGGAGGCATGCTTCCTCATACTGAGTAGGCTCCTCTACAGCAGGTCGTTCTCACACTTAGAGAATATATTTTGACTGTTCCTATCAGATTCACCTT